>VUQG01026501.1:37090-49016 GCA_015106755.1 Etia nguti | reverse complement strand
TCAGTGGGTTTTGGTCAGTGGTTGTTGATCAATGGTCATGAGAATTTGCATAATTAAGATTAAGGAACTGACCTCCCAGCCCATTGTTCCTTCAGTGGGCTGGTTTCAGTCGTTATGCAAATATACTGTTTATAAGATTGGGGAAACCTGCAGTCAGCTGAGACTGAAGAAGTCACTTGGATGAGTGACGAAACGTTTCTCCCACAAAACGCTACGTCCAGATGAACAGAATCAACTTTTGGAGATTTACTTTCCTGGATGATTGAGAATGCATCAAGATGGTTATAGATGCATTTTATGCCATACTTCCCAGAGCTGCATAATGACAGCTCAAAAAAAGCCTCTAAGCTTGATGCTAAAAGACATCACGCTGATGTTATGCGTAGGCTACAAGAAATATTTTAGATTACGCTGAACCTGCAGCAGCTAGAGGCTTAAGTTTACCGTGAGCAGTGCAAAACACAATGAACAAGGGCAACTGGTGTTCAGCTTCCCCCCTGAGTCCCATGGGAGCGCTGAGGAAAGACTCATTTGTATGTTACAAGGGGACTGGAAGGTCAGTATGTGTGCGTGTGTGTCTCTCTGTGTGTATGCCTGCATTTGATGTATTCTGTATTCCGTGTGTACATCGCATACTGTATATGTGCACTGATAAGGGTGCACCCAATCGCAGCAAGCCTAATCAGTATAGTGTCACGACTGCAGATCGTTATGGATGTCAGTTCAGAATTGAGTAAATCTCAAACCATTTTGCTGCTTATTTAAGATGCAGGAAACAAAACCTGACAGGTTTTGACTTCATGGACAAGAAAGACTAATGAGACTGTGCATGGTGCTTTCAAAACAAAGCTTTCACATATTCCCGATAACAGAGCTAAATGACCATGCACCTTAGGATGCGGTTGAGCAAAACACTCTAATAAATTGGCTTTTAAGGATCAATATTATTACACTTTACAGCGAAATTTCATTTATTGATTGATTGATTGATTGATTGATTCTTTATTTTGAACATGTTGAAAAAGTACAACAACATAGAATTAAAAAGAGACAAACAAAGCAAAACAAAAGGAAAACGAGCAACTACAACTAGAAATAACTTTCATGTTCAAAAAGGAGCAGGAAGAAGCATAAGCTTATTTAATCCCACCCCCTTTCCACTATCTAGTAATCAATAGACTACAGAAATACCTCCTTACAATTACATTATATGTTACACGTATTATTATTTTTTTATGTATTAATTATATGTATATCTATCTTTCTTTTTATGTTATAAAACACATCAGAAACTGAAATCTCCATGGGTTTCTTTAGATCTTAACTCATGCTGTGTCACTACTGCTTTAGTACAGAGTAAAAAAATACACAGTACAATAATAATTCTCACTATCCAAAATAAAAGTAAATTCATAACGTCAATTGTGTCTTAATTATTATGAGATAGATTAAAACAAGTGCACTACTGTAGCTGGTTCAGCAGGAAACCCATATGCCAAAAGTTACTGTAGGAGCACACCTTATCTCTGATTTACTGTAAGCTTTCCTTACTATTCTCTCTAAAAAAAAAAGGCTAAAATATATATTTTTTTAAATTTTAAAAAGCCAGGTGTCAACATTTAAGAGATTTCTTTAGATGACTTGAGCCCCACACATTGATTAGAGTGTGTGTATATATGTATAGAAATATAATCTTAGACTGGACAAAGCCACTATAATATCAACACTTGGGTAGAGAAGCCCTGTCACGATGTGTCGAACTTAGCATTTTGGCTGTTTTGATGTTTTGAACCCAAAAGTGGTGAGAAAGGGGTAGATCTGACTGAGACGCCTAATGACTCTGCACATTCAGTCACATGGTAGGCCAACACCAAAGCATAGTGTGCTTTATTATCTTTTTCAAATTTAATGGGGACCATGAGTTACAAAATGAACATCATGCTGTAGTCAATGCAACTAAAAACTAACAAATTAGACCATAAACTAATCAGGAAAGTATTTACTAAGATCAAAATGTAACTAAACTACCATTTCCCCTATACTAAAATACAACTGGACTCCAGAAACCAGAGAACTCGCAAGAAGCGACCACTTTTGTTACAGTAAATGAGTAAAACTCTTCAGCCAGCAAAACTTTCTGAGTATCAATGTGTTTCATGCACAGTTAATAGCCAACCTTTGTTTTCAATGAACACACATCACACACAATTGTTTTGTTTTGGGGAGTAAGACATCGGTTTGTTAGATAAATTATGCTTTAAATACAGATGTAAACACACAGAAATCTGCTACAAAACTTTCAAATTGGTCTCGACTTTTGCTCAGACACTTTAACTCTTCTTCCCTTGTGCCATGACTAAACTCTCTGGAGGAGTTTTAGGGACAGAGCTTGAGTGAAGAGGTTCTTAGGCTCAATACGGTAAATTATGGTATGGTAAATGTGCAGGCCAATTATTCTATGAAAACCAATTACAATAAAATAATTTACACATAGTGATTTAGCATTAAATTAACTGCTTTGCAGGAAGAACAGTAATGGCGGGGTGGCAAACTACAGAATTTATCATCTATACAGTTATCGTTTCAAAATCTAAAAATTTTTGTTTATATTTCGGGCCATCCCTGGCAGTAAAGGTTTACCATGTTTATTTTTCCTCAAAAGTTATGGATAATTGTAATATGGCAAACAGTGAACTCCTACACTATACAGGCCTACAGCTGTCCCATTGGCAGAGGAATTAAGAAGTCTGGGAGATAACGAGAAGGACGGTCACTCCCTGGTCGCCGTCTCAGACAACTTCCCATTCTCTCTAATTAAATCCGGCCAAATTGGCTCGACCGGGTGAAAGCCTTCAGAGAATGCATTATTCCAAAAAGTAAGACTTCAACATTTAATCTTTGCTTTCTAACAAAGTTAAAGCAGGTAGAGTAAAAATGCTATGCTATCAACAAAAGTACTAACTAGCAGTGCAGATGATCTCACACCTCCAAATTCAGGTTAATGAACTTCTTTTCTTTTTTTTTGACATTTTCATGAAATCATAGAATGCTCTGAGATGTTTTAACAAGAAATTTGGAAAGCTTTAAAAGTCCTTGATATTCAAAACAGTAACAGTTTAGTTCATGCCCATGTTTAAAAAAAGTCTAATCTCAGAACCAATTTGACCACAAAATCACTCTAGAGTTGGTTGTGATTGTATAAAGAGGGAAGTGTTTATTTTCCTTCATCAACCACTTTCTAAGACTTGCAAATGGGCCAGTAGTTATTTCCAAAATAGAACATTTGGAACCCTGGCCTAAAGCTGTTGGGTGGTAAAGGGTAGGAGTCCTTGTTTTTTTCCTCCCCCCCACCCTTGCTCACTACAGATTTAGATGAACCATCTGGTGTTGGTACCTAACCCTGGACTCCTTGCACATTTGGACCAGCCGTATCAGCAACATATGCTTCTGTCTCTGTGTCTGGCAACCATACGCCCATCACAACGATGGGAGGTGACATCATTCCACTGCTCAGGTGTGCACTTGTAATTGCAGTCCAGGAGCAGGGCTGGACTGGTCTAGCAACTTGAATTTTAATATATTTTTACGCTGCACTTTTTATCTAGATCCCTTGAGCTCAGACAATAATAAGATCAGCTAGTTCCCCTTATCCCTTAGCACAATGTCAGCATCATACCCCATACCATGACCAGCTTTTCATACCTTTTTTATGTGCACATCAGACCTCGGAGGCTGGAAGTGATATAAGTTCAGGAGATGAGCAGGCTGAGCAGTTGCTGCAAATTCTTATTTTAGTTGAAGGTTAAATTTTAGTCTATATAATGTTTGCACTGTACACATAATTATAATCATCACGATAGGCTTTACCAAGCAGTTGGCTTACAAAAAGCTGGTCTACTTTCTGTCTGGCTGATTATAGGGATAGTCCATTTGGCTCAAAACGTGTTTTTCAAGTTTAAAATAAGAGACTTATTAAGGAAATGCAGTAAAGCTGGAAATCTTTTAAAATAATATGTTATTTTGTTAAGAAGAGCTGGAATAACTTTTACCATTTATATTATCATCATCAGTCACTGTTTTATGTTCAGTTTAAACCAAAAATTGAGCCTTTGATTAAGGCCCTGACCTGCAGATCTTCTCTGTCGTTCTTTGTTACGCCCAATAATGTTTTTCCGATAAAGTCACACACTAGCAGCAGCCAACACAAATACAAGCTGAAATGCACCAAAAGAACCCTTCAACCTAAAAAAAAAAGAAAAAAAAAAGTGAGCAAACAAACAAAAGCAGCTTGATGACTATGGGGAGAGTGGGCGGCCATGAAAGTGCTGAACACAAGCCCACGCCACCTTGGTCCTCCCAGCGTTTTTCCTAGACAGGAAGATGGATGGGCCCAACTCTAATAATAACTACACTCCACTTACCATGGCGCCAAAACTGCTAACACTGCAACTGCCCCCTGATGCTAGCTAGAACAACCACCTCCCACAATGTCGCCCACTTCTCTCCTGATAGGAACATTCTGTTAGGCAACAGTACAGAAAGCTGGTGGTGGAAATCTCCAACCTGTCCACGTTTCTTCACCATCACCACCGCATGACAATCCTGGATGTTCCTACAGGATTGTGAAGGGGCTTCTGTACTGGTGGTAAAGTAATGCAAAAAAAAAAAAAAAGAGCTTTTTTTTTGGCATTTAGTTTAGTTACAGTCAAGATTGGTATTCAGTATGGGAAGGTGTACTTTGTGTGAAATTAGGCAGAAAAATATGAGACGGTGAATGTGAAAAGAAGCAAGAAGCTGAGGGAATAAGAGAAGAAGAAAGAATACAGAGAAACAATAGAAATATGTAAAAAGGTGGTGAAAGAGAGAGAAAGAAGAGCCTATCTAAATGTGCAGAAGCATCAATGAAGGAGCACTATTGTTCCTAATGAGGTGTGACAGCCCAGTATAAACTGGAATATGAAGTGAACCATGATTACAGAGGGTTAGATAACAACCACTACGCAATGCAGCGAGAAAGCTTTTCAGGCCTGGCCTTGTTTCCTTTCTGTTCTCAGTCTATATATCCTCTATGTACTCTCCTTCTGTTCATGCATGCAAATATATATATATGTGTGTGTGTGCGTGTGTGTTTGTGTGTGTGTGTGTAAGGAAGAGAGAGGAAAAGTAAATAAATGAGGGGCGATCTGTGAGTGACTACTTTCCCACTGTGTGAAGTGAGGGCAGCACACTATACGAGAGAGATAGCAGTAAGGTCAGCTCCACCTTCACAATGCTAAAGGCTATGATATGCGAACATGCCTGACAGTAGGTGCTTCATCACACAGTGGCAGCTTGACACAGGAGCCTTTTCTCTTGATTAATCCCCTCTGCTTGCTTCCTGCTATGAAACACGCTGCATCTTTATAGTATTGGCAGACCATAATAACACAAACTGCTTTTCATTTTGCAATTAATCTGTGAGAGGAGGAAAAAAGAAAAACAGCTTGTGACTTGTCTTCCACTCCTAACATATAAATATGTGATTTATTTTTAATGCAGATTTTCATTTCAGGATCTCATCAACAAAAGTGATTAGTTCAATAAATTTAAAATAAGCTGCAAGCTGGTACATTAAATTTACTGTAAACCGTGTCTTTAAAGAGAAAACATATCTGTTTTGAATTTGCATATTTTTCATTTACACCCACTTTCTTTCTGGAATGAGTAGATGAGAAAAGTTTAGCTGACAGCGACACATTCCCAAACTGCCACTGAAAATAACTTCAGCCCCTCATCCAATGAACCATCACCTTGTTGATGAAACACCTCTACCATGCTTGTGACATTCTCACTTTCATGGGCGCGCACTCTCGTTTTGCCAAACATCGCTACAGAGCATGCCTAAACATTTCCCATGCACGGTTTTCTTCATGACGCTCTTTCACTCTCAGAAAGCCAATGAGCCATCTAATGCAGACTGAAAGTGGCGGGGTCTGCGGGGGTGTGGTGTCGGTGGCAATCGACTTTCCCAGGTAAAGTCAGCGAAGCAGCCAACAGATTTCTCTCCGACATACATTTTCATTTTGATGACTGTGGATTGCCATCGCACTGCCGCTGTCTTGCCTCCTCTCAACTTCACTTCATCATTCCTCACGCCCATAAGAAAGGTTCATTTCCCCTGCCCCATTTCCCTAAAGGTGAGTTTAGCCATCAGTCACTCTGGTAGATGCACTCCAGTGTTTCCCATTTGCATTCTGAAGGCGAAGACAGATACGGGCAGGATGGTGCGTACACACAGTTACGACCCAACAAAGTCAACTCACTGGGAGGTGATGTGAAAGCGCTGATTTAAGAAAGCTGCCCACTGCCGCAGGAGAATATAGTAAAACATGATGATGGGGCACGGGGCGTGATGTTTGTGAATGTCATTTAAGGAGGGCTAATGGCTGCTGTCTCTTTGAAAGGTAGATCGATACGGTAATGAGGAGACGGAGGCACAGGCGTAATCACCGAAAGCCCAGCGGTGCTGAAACCCACAGAATAAAATAGATTCGGGTCTTGTAGGGCGTCAGGCTGAGTGACGCTTTCATTTGGACACACTTGCAACATCTTGCATTTTCTAATGGCCTTAATGTCAGTAGGTGCTTTGTTTTTTAAATATTTTACTATTTTCACATCCAGTGCTTGCTTATGACTACTTCAGAGGGCTTTTGTTAAATCTGAAAATCTCGTAGTTTAGAAAAAAAAACTGTGATCTGACACGAGACCTATAAACATCAAAGGTTTTTGAAATTTCTACTCACTCACCACAATGGAGGAGGTATGGGAATATCCTAACAAACCCGAAAAACCAAAGGCCAGAGGCAAGGGCCAGTAACAGTGATTAATTTGAAGGATTAGTGCATCGTTTAAGGTTTAGGGAAGATGCAGAGTACACGTTACTGAAGCTCATGCCTGGTGGATTTAAATGGAATTTCATTAAAGCTAAAAGAAAGAATGATGACTTTTACAACTCCCACTGGCAGCGTTTTTACAGGCAGACATTTTACACTAATGGCTTGAATATGAAATAGTGACCCCATCACACTAAGCGCGTTTTGAGTAAATTGAGCCCACTGGTAAAATAACCTTCAAAACGGTGTCTGCTAAATCTGTTGTTCTAGCCTCTTACAGCAGGGCTTCTTAAAGTTTTTCAGCATCTGGACCACAAGGAGAAATTTAGTCTCATGCCCTCAAACCCAAGCTCATTTGGAGAGATTGGTGTTCTCATTTTTGTGATTACAACGGCAGGGACGTGACCCAGTTACCGGATAACTCTTGGTTTAAGAAATACCTTCCAGGTATATGTCACAGGTTGAGCTACAATAGGAAATGCTGCATTCATAATTCATCTCTGTACACTAAAGTGTTTCCTAACAACACCAAATCCAGACACTGAGCTGGTAGTGTCACAGCACATTCACAACAAACACTGAAACATCTATCTATTATGTATAGGGAAGGAAATACATGGTACCAGTGACCCTGATCTGGAATAGGACACACAAGGACTGTACTGGTTGTAATACTGGCGCAGTGTGTGTCAGCACGGTGCGTCTGTGAAATCCATCTGTTTCTGGCCGTGAGAGGCTAACTGAAGCGAACCAATGGAGTGAGACCTGATTTGGTGTCAAACGGAGTACTTGGATGAGGCAGCATGTATGGATATGTTGTGTGTGTTTGTGTATGTGCGCATGTTTTGGATCCTGTAGTACAGCTTATGGTGTTTATGTGCATCCTAGTGAGATCTCACACTAAGAGCCAGGTTTGAGTCACAGTTGCTGGACAGAATGCAAAGACTGGACAGTGGGCAGATTTTGCACGGTGAAAAAAAGGTTGTTAATGTTGTGACTAATCTCAAAGACAGCTGTGATGTGACCTCATATCCATATGTCAAACCTAAAATTTGCACAATCATGTGAAAGGATAAAATAACAAGGACTGTGATCAGCGGTTCATAAGTATCACACAATTACTGAGACAGAATTATTGTCTCACTCACAGTAATTGAGATATGTTTAACATTTTACACTCTAGTACTTTATAATAATCCGGAACTTTAAGTTTAAAGGATCAAATTTCTTAAACTTGATATTTATAATTGAGCTATTTGTATATATTAGAGCTATTTCTAAAAATT
This sequence comes from Etia nguti, assembly GCA_015106755.1. Classification (NCBI taxonomy): domain Eukaryota; kingdom Metazoa; phylum Chordata; class Actinopteri; order Cichliformes; family Cichlidae; genus Etia; species Etia nguti. Next base: position 40,858 of record VUQG01026501.1, on the reverse strand, counting down.
TGTATTACTTAATTTAGTTGAGTCTGTTATTGTTCTTATTGTCTTGGAGCAACTGTAGCTACATGATTCTGATTCTGATTAAACTTGAGTCCCATAAAGTTCACCTGAGAATGATCTAAAAGTCCAGGATTCCCAGTCATAGGGAAAAGTATGAATAAAAGAAAAAAAACACAAGGTAATAATGACTAGTTACATATAATATGGATACAAATCACAAATCATTATGGAACAGCCTTTGATCATTTTCAGGATTGAAATTGCTTAAACATCAAAGACTAAGGAAAACTTGGAAGCGTGGTGGCGTACAACATTTAACTGCCAACTTTTGATCAACTGCGTGGGACTCAATAAAGTAATTAAACGTGACAGCATGTATAGTTAGACAGTAAAAGAAATTAAGTGTGTGATACTATCGGCTTCTGGCTCATGCACTGTAAAATGTCACTTACAATAAAGGCTCCTATTGTCAGCAGGCAGGCGAGGAGGGCAGATATTTAGCCTGAAATGATGAATTGATCTCAGTTAACTTATGGACGCTGGACAACCCAGAGGTTGTCACTTAATGATAAATGGATGTAATACTGAGCAACGGGGACAGCAAGTCAAGGACTTGGGGAGGGAGACTTAACACATGATGGATGATAATCTTGCATACCATGTGGCATTTATGCAAGTGTGATGAGGCGTGTGCATGTGTGTGTGTGTGTATCAATGTGGGTGTGCAAGTCTACAAACTGTGGCTGCTGTTTTATGTAAACTTAAAATGTACATTGCTAGCTGCGATAACCGCAGACAGCAGCTTTAAGCGCCTGTTCCACAATGCCTGTGTTAATGGTCTTAACACTAGAAGGTTGCATCCCTCTAAATATAAAATGTAGACATGTGCATACATGTACAGTACACATGAAATAAAAATATATAACTGCATAAGTGCATATAAATATAGGACTGCAAAATGTGCTAATACATCACTGTACATACTTTCTGTACCTAAACAGTATAAAAGAACTGGGACTGAGGTATGAGGTATGCAGTCCTGTGAAAAAGTATACCACATGATTCAGTAGCTTTTAGAACCCTATTTAGCAGCAATAATGTGAAGTAATGGTTTTCTGTATGAACATTTAGAACATTGCTACATTGCTTCAGTTCATTCCGGTTTGTGGACATTAGTTTATGCTCAGATCCCTTAAGGTCCCACTACAGCAGGACCACAGCAGTCTAGACCTCAAATAAGTGAAGGTCTGGACTTTCAGTGGGCCATTGCAATGCCTTGATTCTGTTCTGTTTCAGCCATTATCATTGCATGACCCATTTTGGCCAGGCTTTAGCTGTCAGACAGATGGCCTCACATTTGACTCAAGAATACTTTGGTAAACAGAAGAGTTCATGGCTGACTCAGTGACTGCAAGGTGCCCAGGTCCTGCGGCTGCAAAGAAAACCCAAATCATCTCCCCTGTACCGCTGTGCTTTGAGGTATGACGTATTTGTGTTGAGATGCCGTGTTTGATTTTCACCAAAACTGATTCATGTTTATGCATTATGGCCAAACATCTCCACTTTGGTCGCGTCTGTCCGAAGGACATTGTTCCAGAAATCTTGTGGTTTGTTCTGATGCAGCTTTACAGACCCAAGATGTGCTGCCATGTTCTTTTTAGAGAGAAGAGGCTTCCTCCTGGGAACCCTTCCAAACAAGCTACACTTGTTCAGTCTTTTCATGCTTCTTTAAGTTTACTGGTGTGTTTTTTTTTATTTGCATTGTATTAACACACACCTGCTGCTCACAACTAGCAAACTGCCCAAACTTCTGCTTTCATAGATATGGACACAATTGCCGATAATCAGCTAATCAAGCACATTTGATTAGCAGTACCTCTTTGATACTTACCCTCTTAATTCCAATAGAAGGAATAATGTTTTATGAAGTTTTTTTTATAGGAAAGCACAGAGTTTAGAGAAACAAATCTAACATACATACATATAAAACACAAGTTTCACTCACCCTTCCCTGTTTTCATCTTCATCTGCATTGGAGAGCAGCTGTGAGCCAGCCAGGGAGAGGTCCAGAGCTGCAAGGGGCAGATCTCTGTAGCCAAAACTCACCAGCTGGACTGGAGGAGCCAAGCACTGGTTCTCATCCTCCACCGGCTGGGAGATGATCTCCAAATCTGACAGACCTGCCTGCTCCACTTCGCTAGTTATATGCCAACAAACAGACAAATGACATGCACACACACAAGCACGCAGTGGAGAAAAACAGAAAAAGACAAGCATTATTTGAGAAATGATCACATTTTTCAGACACCTTTATCAAACTCATAATTTTATCATTGATGGCATAGAAAAATTTACAGAGAAAATAGGCAAGGTTTGTTGAAGAACTATATATCAAAATATATATATATATATATATATCAAAAAAAGTGGTGCAATTAAAATAATAATAATAATGATTATTATTATTATTATCATTATTATTATTATGCTGCCCAGCAGCTTCACTGGAAAACATTCTTATTTACTGTAATGGCCTTGGGGAATATACATAGGGTTGGGGAGGCTTAACATCCACTCGGCACCAAAGAACGACTACAGTATGTACTCAAACAGTCCTCCACTGTTAAGGAACAGCAGAGATACAGGTGCCCCTTGCTCCAAAAGATCACTGAAAGTTTGAGTGGCTGTCCTCAAACTGGCTTACTATATAATCTAAACAGCCAAACAGCATTTAAGTAATTAAATGGGGGGGGAAACAGGAAGGACAAAACAAAAACTGAGCAGCTGGGCACTAAGAGATGACTTTTGTACATGTATTTGCTTTGTTTTGTTTTTCATATGGGTACATGACTGAAACCATACAACTGCAAATGCTTCTCCCTGTTGAACTTTCAATTGCTCCCAGATTTACTTTGCACTTTGGTCTTAATATATATATATATATATATATATATATATATAGATATATATATAGATAGATAGATAGATAGATAGATAGATAGATAGATAGATAGATAGATAGATAGATAGATAGATAGATAGACACACTTATATACAACTGTTTCGAACATAGGCTATAGCTCTCCTTATATCAGTAAAACTGTACTACCTGGATTACAGACATGTATAAATATTTTTATCACAAAATTGCTGAACAGACAAAAAATAACAGACAATTGATGTGACAACTGAATAAACAATTACTATAAATGAAACTCCCCCCAAAAATAATCTTGAACATTTTCTAAGATATCTAGGTGCCACAGATTTTATCAGTCAGCAGTAAGGGCTTTGTAACAATTTGACATTCCTTGCAGCCTCCACAGGGTTCATATCAGCACCTGCATCTACCTGGAGTCTTAATATCTGAACACATCTTGGGTGTTCATTTAAGGCCAGCAGCATGTAGCCCAGCGTGCCCACAAGCCCCAGTTGTGTAAAAGCTGGGCCATCTCAGCAGAGCGTGTAGGTGAAAACAAACGCTGAGTGCAGCTGCAGACTGACTGTGTGTGCCCTGTGGTGTGTATTTTTAGACCAGAGCAGATGCTGGTGTATCATGTCTGCTGTGACGTCATTGCCTCTCTCTTTGTCAGCTGAGTGGATCCCCACTCTCCTTCAAACGTCAAAGGAAGTCAGAAAAAAGGTGAAAGGCGAGAGGGAAATAGAGGCGTGGTGTGAGTGTAAAGAAACCAGGGGTTATTTAAAAAAAAAAAAAAAAAAAACAAAAATAGGGGGGGAAAAAAAAAGGGAAAAAAAAAAAAAAAAAAAAAA
>VUQG01026501.1:12380-26391 GCA_015106755.1 Etia nguti | reverse complement strand
TTACATTGTTGACGGGTAATTGTGCCTCCCGCTGCCCCCTTGCTGATAGAAATGTCTCCCTCGGCGGTGATCAATGTAAGTGAAGCAGCAGCAGGCTCGCACTGTGTGTAGGCTGCAGCTATCCTTAGCACTTTTGCATTGGACGAGCACCACCGCCACCGCCACCGTTGCTGTTGGTGCTGCTTCCGCTGCTCGGAATTCAGTGCAAAACCAAAGAGGGGCTGGAGCTCAAATGCAAGAAGCATCGTCACTCGGCAAGATCATATTAGCTGTAATTGTTATCAGAGCGGTGAAATAACGGCCCTTTAAGTGCAGCCTCCTCCTGGCTGAGATTGATGAGGCTTGATCCAGATCCAGATCCAGGTTCCGCTCCCCAGCCGAGGGTTTCCCCGGCGAGCGCAGCGGGGAACCCTGCGAGGGGAGCTGTCCAGGTGCTGAAGCGAGCCCCGATGAAGCCTCGGGTCTCTAACGACCCCCTTCCACAGCTGCAGCCGGGCAACGCGAAGCGAATTTCATCCAAAGGCCACCAAAACATTGACGTTTTTGTGCCGGAGACTGACAGTAGCCAGCGAATCGTGTGACATTTGCATCGCTCCGGTCACGACATAGCAGTCTAAAAATGTTGGCCGTGGGGTGGATGTGTGTGTGCGCGCGCGCGCGTGTGTATGTGTGAGAGAAAAAGAAAACCTGAGAGTAATTTTTCTCAATTCCCGAATGAGGCCAATTTGAGAGCGGATTATCGCCACAGATGATTTTATTAGCTTTACGCCTGGTTGGTCGTCCCTCTCCGTGTCATGAGCGTTTTTTATGGTTTCCCAAAATAAAGATACTATGGGAATATAAATTGCCTTTACAGCAATTGGCTTAACCGTTTGTCATTCATCGGGATTAGCCAGTCGATGGTTAAAGCGCACATCAATCAGACTGAAGCGTCTCTTCCTTTATTTAAACACGCCTGGACGTGGGCTGCTGGAGATGTTATAGGCTGAGGTGCAATTTCAGGGTGTGCGCAAAAAAACGAAAACTGGTGATCTAAATTAACTGTAGCCTGTAGTTACAACCGAAGACGGATGCCTAGCACCCAGTGGGCTCAGAGGCTGTCTTTCAAAGATGCACAGTGAGTTCAACAGTAGTGGGTTAAGAAAACAAAATAACAGATACCCATTTAGATTTTTTTTTGGTTGTAATTTATTGAGATGAGCAAAAGAGATATGATTTGGCACATTTAGAAAAGTTCTTCAACACCAAAACAAGTTTGTTCATTAAGCCATTTCGATTCAGTTTAATTTATTCTCCAAAAAGTATCAAGGATGGGGAAAATGAACAAAAAAAGGAAACACACATCAACTAAGCTGTAAATAATGTCTTTCAAAAAGTAAAAAATATTGTACATTTCTTGAAAACATCCACTTTTTGCTACAATCATTGCAGTTTTTACAGAAAACGTAAGCCATTTTTCAACATACAACTACCTGACGAACACAGTATAACTTGGAAATTGCACCTTTATCTCAGTATTTTTTTTTCAAAGCAACCAGAGAAAGTATTAAAAGACAGGGCCATCTGAGGAAAAAGCCAAGACGTGTGTAACATTACAGCATCCTAAAGTATTGTACAATTCTGACAGCTTTTCACATTTCTTCAATTATTACCAACCATCAACACCTGCTTTATAAAGTCAAAAAGTGCAGGAGAGCCAGTACTAAAAGTAAGTAGGTGTCACTTACACTCCCAACAGGGCAGCTATTTGGTCCCACTCTCTAGGAGCTTAGTTAGCTGATGTGACTTCAAGCCCAACATTTGGGAGTAGGTAGTAGCAGATGTGACTTAGCGTGGGGGGGAAAAAAGAAAGAGACACACAAAAAAAATCTAACTGTGTTTTCTGGACTCAATTCAATAATTGTGAATCCTATCAGTATGAACATGTAGGCTACAGTGGCGTGTACATTATCCATTGGTAAGACAGACGTGTAAAACCTTGGCTGGATAAGGAGATTACGTTTTGAGGAAGGCGCAGTTATCACATGACTTAAAAGTGCATTTGCAGAATCACGAATATTAAAGTGCCCCAATTATACCCCAAGTTTTTTTGTTTGTTTGTCTTTTTAATGTAGCTTTTTATGTATGTAATGGTTTTCAAAGTTACCGAGAGTTACACGTTCCCATAGAAAACGCTCCTACTGAACTTCCTGAAACTTCTCCTTTGCAGGCCAGGCTTTCTTCAGTGACTTATCTATCACTGTGGAGCACAGTGACACAGTACCAGCCTGACTGGCTGACTGAATGAGCGTGACTAACCCAGCTAAGCTAACCATGAGTAAAGCACACCAAATGATCCAATGATGACTACAACTCCCGATAAAATGAAATCCTTTCCATATTTTTTCTGGTTGTGCTGCCATAAAACAAAAGTGAATATGAAAGTGTGACACAAACAGAGCCCATTAAGTAAAGCAGCCACCACTTTGTAATTTTCAAAGTAATTTTCAGCTAGTCGTCCTGCGCTGCTAAATACTGATGCTATAGCAGCAATTAAAAAAAAAAAAAAAGCATTTACATACAGCAAGTTACAGAAAACAGATGTGTTGTGATTTCAGTTATTTACATGTAAAATGATCATTTACAAAGAACGTCAGAACCTCTTCATAATGTGGCTAACACTTTATGTTGCTCTGTGTGTAATAAACACGCCTTCACTTTCATTGTGCCATCCGACCAATCAGGGCCATCTGGGCTTCTCCTAACAAACTATTAAAGATATGAGGTAAGAAACGGTTCTGCAGCACTTCACAGTACATGTGAACCGATTCCTTCAGATCCAAAGTAAACATTCCAGTCCCTAAGTGAGCATAATAGGGGCACTTTTTCTTGCATTTTTACATATGTGCTATATCACATTCTTCCGAGTTTGTATTGTTATGTCTGAACTGTATGAATGCACTGGTTTTAATATAAAGCCTGGGTTTCCACACAGTCTCCAAGGGATACAATGCCACATGCTGCCATTACACTGATGGTTAAAAAGATTACCGTTCTTCTTTATGAGTAGAACTAGTGGCAGCGATATTCTTCTATGCTGTACCGTTACTCTGTACACAATGTTTGTTGCTCTCGACTGCTGTTACAAACAAAAGCATGGCGTGTCATCTTTCATCCTGTGTGTTGACCGTTACTTCGGGACATTCAGCCTAGATGGACCAGGGTCATGACAGTAGTGTACTCGTGCTGCAGGTTGTCCGTGTCAGTGTCACACAGTGTGTAGTCATCTTTTATGATTCGGTCGCAGCCAATCTCGCCGTTTCCAAACAGCCCAAAGAGCGGAGTGTTGGGGAACACCTTGTGGAAAGCATCTGCCTCTACATTGCTCTGGTTGTTGTAGTAGTTCTGGCCTCTCCCCACGCAGGCAAACATAAAACCCAGGGTGTTTTTCTCTGGAATTTTGGCTGCCTTTAGTCGTCGGATTGTGGCTTCAGCCGCTTTTGCGCTGATGACATCTTCCTCCAACAGCACAGACGCCCCCTGAACTTTAGGCCCACTCAGGGCCAGGCCTATCACACCATATGAACCCTGGCTACAGCTACAGAGTGAGAGATCATGGAAAGTGTGAGTACTGTAGAGTGCATATTGAAAAGGCTTTTCATAATTCACCTCAGACACTACCCATTATTTATCAAAATCAATGACATCCTATTGGTAGTGAGATAAAGGAGATACCCAATAGAGCAATATAGATGTCAACCTTAGAATGTGTTTTGAACAGCTAATATTTACTCTGATGCTGTAGATAATGATTGTTGCCCCTGAGTGGTGGCAGTCAATTATACTTTGTATTTTTCCACATACAGACTGAAATACCATTTGATGAACTACCACAGGATCAGACCAAAAATATTTGTAGGAAATCCACTATTAGATTCATCCCATAAAATATCTAGATTACACTCGGGAAATTAACTCACCAGTATCTGGGAGGAGAGAAGGCATTCTCTACCAGCCCTCCGGCAATCAGAGCTTTGGTCTTCGAAAGCAGCTCTAGTGTCTGGTTAAGGAAGCGTGCGCCCCCTGGTTTATATGCCTCATAGAAGAAAATCAGTATCACACGTAGCTCTGGGTTGTCAACTAGTCCTGGAAAGAAATAATAAAACAAGAAATTAAAGATTTTATTGAAGTTTATATTACTGAATAACTAGGTAGTCGATGCTTACCTGCTTCTTTAAGGGCCGTCGGGGAGATGGTTTTCTTGCAAAAGTGAAAAGGCTGGATGTGGACACCCTCAATAGCTGGAAGCATGATCGCAAAGCCAGCTCCCCCATCTTGGTACTCCTGGGGAGGGTTGCCGCAAGAGCCGCTGGGCGTCACTGTACAGAGAGCCAATCATGAAGCACCATAGAAGTATACGTTTTTATGCATGTCCTTTTAATGGATTATTTGTTAACCAGCATCAGCAGCATTGTTTGTTATCCCTATACACAGTCATAGATGTACTGAAAATTCAAATGTTAAAAAAAGAAAAAAATATTGAGCAGAGGCATGACACAAGAGGAAACCAGTGGACACCTACTACTGAAGCAAACAACCCTTAAAGCTTTACAGTTTTTGACAATTGATATTACCATCAATAGAATCAAAGGAGAAATGAACTAAAGCCACCTCAAGGAAATTCTCTTTCATTTTTCATTAAAAGTGAGAAATTTATCTAAAGTTTCAAAGAGTCACCATCTAGTGGCTATGAAAGGAACTGCAGCTTAAGTAATTCTGGGAGTAGATTCAGCACTGAACTGTGATGTGTGCTACAGGGGTGAGAACTGGTTTTAAATATAGAACCAAACCAATGAAAATTATTTAAAAAAAAAAAAAAAAAAGTTTAATTTAATCAAAAGGTACATGTGAATGTGTTTCCATGCAAATACATGACGCTGTGCTGCCATAAATACACAGGAACACCACACAAAGGGGAATCCTCATTCACCAATCCTAAGAGTTTTTTTAGTGCTCCTGAGCAAAAACAAATGGTGTACAAGCTGAGCTGTACATCACAGAAACCCTTTCAGCGTTTCGAACTGAAGGCAAACAAATTTCTTTACCATGCACTTTACTCTGATCTTCTAATGCGTTACAAACAGTATTCATAAAGAATGAAAGAATACTGCATGTGTCATCTCTGTAATTCATACAATCAGCATCTGTACCAATATAGATAAATAACTAGCTGTAATCTGGGCAGTGTTTACTATACAAAGTCTCAGCCTTATCTGATTAAAGATCTAATTAAGTTGAATTAGCAGGGCGTGTTGACCCTGTGGTGACCTTAGGCTACTATATCACAAAATGCGAGTGTTATCACAAACGGCCGAGGCTTCCATTAAACCTGATAGACGATGGGAGCCTGATAAGCCATCATCTTGAGGAAAGAGAACATGGCTGATGGAGTGTCACTTCTGCAGAGGGTTGTGATTATATAGAGAAATGGGGAGCACAGCATCAGGCAGACTAGGCAATCTATCAGAGGGAGAGGCACAGAGATGCAAGCCACCAGTGGTACTTTCTAACTAGGCAGCAGTGGTGGGGATTAATGCGAGTCCTCCCTGCTGATAGATGAAGTATTCTCCTTGAATATGCTTGAAAAGTGGTTAGCTTATATATTCAGAGTATGGTAGTATATTAACCAAAAGCCACATTTGTATCATTATAGCTTTGAAACTCATTAAAAATAATAGTGTTTTATATCAAATCACATGATTTATTTTGGTTTGAGGGGGAAATTTTATTTTCTTCCTCATAAATGAAGAAATATGAGAGAGACAGAAATAAGGAACACTTACAGACTATTCCTGGTGTAGCAATGCCCATGATATCACAGCCTTTGGGGAAGAGCTCGTTCAGTTCTGCGTCTAGACTGTTGCGACTCTTTTTTGCTTCAGTGCCATTGAGGGGGAAAAAAAAAAAACAAGTTAATGAGAAAGGCCACACAAGTGTACTACTGTGGAATCATTTTAAGTTGTGATCAATACCATTAGGGCAGCAAGTGATATATGTCCATTTTGTTTTATAGCATGACGATTCCAAACATACAGTCTGAATGACAAAGGATTAGCCATAGCAACAAAGTGGACAAAGAGTCTCCATTGTCCACCACAGCTATGTTGCAGGGCTCTTTGTCCACCTTGTTGTTCAAACCTTTTGGGGATCTGGGTTTTCAGGCGGTGGAAGTCTGTGAAATTCTCTTCCACTATATTTAAACTTATATTTACAGACTTTACTTATTCTTTTAAAAAGCAGCTGAAGACACTTTTTATTTATACAGACAAGCTTTTAATAGACTTGTTTTATGTTGTATTCTATTATGCTTTATATTGTTTTTGATATGGCTTTTTATTTATTGTGTTTCATTGTAAACAAGTCCTGACTTGTGTCCAGTTTGTTTGACACTGCTGAAATTGCTCCTTAATAGTAAACAGACTATAAACTCACTAGTCTATTAATACCATTACTTAGAATACCCCATCAATAAAATGAATTTTACTTTAATTTGGCCAAATAATAAACAGTACGAAAAGACTACACATGCTATACAAGTGATACATCAAATACTACCATTTACAGGAGTGTGCACGGAGCCTGAGGAAAAAAGCCTAAGATCCCAGTCACACAGCACACATTTTTCCCTAGTGACCACCACCTGCTAATGAAAAATGTGTATTCCCCAACCAGTTGCAAGTAGTTGTGGAAGTCTGCTAGCAGTCGCTAAAAAAAAAAATCAAGTCCTAAAGCCTTGTTCCTGGCAGCCCAGAGACCAGTCAGTCAGTGACCCCCCCGGTAACCAACCGTCATTGAAAAGGAGGTATTACACAACCAGCTGGTGAGTGGTTGCTGAAAGTTCTTGACAGTCGCTATCACAAAATTGGTTGCAAAGACGTTTACAGGTCTGCTCCAAAAACCTTGTTGTAATTGTTCTGGTCACTAGCAGGTTACTGCAGTCGCAGTAGTTTGCATAGAAAACAAAGACTTGTCTGTCAGAATTTCCAAAATACTTATCAAGCAGTAGTGAAACTGTGACACAAACCATAAAACGAAATCATTTTCTCTGTTAAAGTCAACATTTTCATTGGTTTCAGGGGTAATGCACAACTTCCATGCAAACTAGGGCAATCACAACAAGGTTTGTGGTGCAATTTCACCCAGTGACTGCAAGCAATCACACGCCAACCTGTTGTGCAATACAGTTTTTCCCTATGGACAGGAAAGGTTGCCATGATCTCTAGCCCTGTGTGACTGAGGCCTAATGGGAGAGGAGACAGAAGATAGTGGACCTAAATCCATGAACAAACTGTAATTATGTTATCCAAGATGCTTTGAACAGCTTCATTTAAGAAACTGGGCAAGTTTAAGTTTTTCACCCTCCGAAAACTGTTCAGGGTGCAACAGTTTGAAAGTTTTCTAGAATTCAAATAACAATATCCTCTGTATCCAAGTTCAAACCTTGACCTTGAAGTTAAGTCAAATAATAATGTATGAGAGAGTTGTGTCTTAAGGGCAGTATACAGTTTACAAAAGAAATATATTTTATACCAACCTTTGTTCTGTTTGTAGCAAAAGGCTCCTCCATTGAGGATCTCACAGTCTGCCATTACCACAACTGTTTTAGGCAGCAGGTATACTTTCTGTAAAATTATTTGAATCAGAGTTAAAAAAAAAAAAAAAAAAATCAGTTCCTGATCATACCCTCCTGAGAACCAAACAAAATCTCTTTCAGCTTAACTTTTTTTGTGATATCCTGCCTCTTTGAAGCTAAAAGAGGTTACCCAAGGACATGAGATATCATTGGAAAGGCCACGATGTCCTCTATTGAGTACATCAGGACTTAGTAGGGTAGCTCAAATAAGTCAAAAGATATAGACCAAAAACAACTCTCCATTACCGAGAACACAAGTGAATAGGCTGGGTCTCAGGAGGATATGTATAACACAAAGCTCATATCATTGCAATCTTAGTAGCATAAAGGCTACATATCTTTTGAGATTCTCCACTTAAACTTGAAGTCTTCAATACTGCTTGCACGTGCACATTTATGATGTTCTTTGGATTTTCTCCGTTGTGTCAAAAATGCAACCCTATAACTTAAAGTCTATGTTGGGGTTGAGGATGAAGTTGTAAGTAGCAAAATCTATCAGGTAAGGTGACCACATTTCAGACTGTTTGGAGCAAATGTTCTCCCTAAGACACCTCTGGACATTACAGAGGAATTCTCTGAGGTATGCATAACAAGGAATGCTCCTGGCCTGATGCAACACCTTTGGGCTTGAAGACAGCAGGGTGTTCCAGGGAGGACAGCAGATTGGTGCCTGCTTATAGCAGGAGATCTAGCTCGCACCAATATAACAAGAAAGGAGGGGGTGGGGTCAATTTGATACAGATGTTAATGTATGGCCTGTATACAAGTGGGAGGCCCACGGTGAACTCTCAGGAAGCGTTTGAAATAAAGCAATGCGCTAAACAGCTTTTCAGGGGATAGCTGGCAAATTTTGCACCTTTTACGTGCTGGAGAGCTCATTCAAGGAGCAGGTACTGTAGAGGGTACTGGTATGCTGTTTTAAAGCTATTAACCAGGAGCTGTCTACACACACTTATCTTTAACGTTTTCACTTAGTGTCACTAATTATTTAAATACCATTCGATTAGAGTTTTGAAGTTTACCTCCACTTCTTCAGCCAAGATGCTGTTGAGAGCATGGGACTCCGTGCTGGGATGTCCAGAGGCCGAAACCCAGGTCAGCTGCTGCTGAGTCCTAAGCACTCTGCGGGCACAGTTTCTCCAAAGTCTGCACACGCTGAAAGGGTAAAAGATAAACTCAGTCTCACTCGCTGACCAGGTACAATCGCGTAGTTAAAAAAAAAAAAAAAAAAAAGACTCAGCTCGTCTATATCCAGGGGGAATAGCTGGAAGCCAGCCCTCGATTAGAGCCCAACAGACAATAACAACCGCTAGGTTAGCTGCTGCTTTAGCTCTTCCGTAAGTTTTGGCGTCGGAGTTTCACTTCTATCGGCGGCCATTAGCGTTAGCTCACAGTGATGCGTACAAAGATCAGCCACTTACCTCGCGAGCTGGAGAAGCGATTTGGTTGGTATGAACATAAGAACCCTCTCAACCACTTCCGCAACATTGCTGAGTACATATTCAGCCTTGGTATCCTGAAAAAAATCAACAAAATCTGAGTTTTCGCTCATGTTTCGCTCTGTAGTGGTGACACTCACAACACAGACTCCAGCTACGAACTCTGACCCCTGCACTCCCACCGCTGCAGAGGAATAGGCTGTTTATTGGCGCCTTCCTGCGGCGAGGAGGAACTATAGCAGTTAAGGCACCCCACATGCATGTGAAAACCTCATTTTGATCAACACAGATTATCATTCAGTTATTTAAGGTTTGATTAAGATGATTTTCAATTTATTTATTTAAAGGTACAATTCTGGCATTTTCATCTCTAGACCCAATTCAATAGGCCTTTGGATGAGTGCTGGAACATGTACAAGTTTAGAGAGGTCCAGTTGCCTTTTTCCCCCCAAGGTAGAAAGGTTTAATCTTGTGTTTGTCTTTGCATGTTGAGATGGTATCAAGCAAACTTTTTTTTTTTCCTTTTTTTTTTTAACAGTACTATGCAAAATTCTTGAGTCACCCTTTATTTCTTTGCATTTTGCTAGGAAAATGAGAAACAGCCTGAACTCTTGTAGGTAAGCCTTCTTGTAATTTCTTGTAGTAGTTTTCAGATTTCTCCAAGTTTCTTGAAGGACCTTTAAAGGTCTTCCACGGAAGCTGGTTGCCTCTTATTCCATTTTTTTGCAAGCTGATCCCACACTTCTTCAATAATGTTCTAGTCCGGGTTCTGAAGATTCATCACTTCCCAAGACCTTGGCTCCTTGGAAGCAAGCAGTCAAGGTCTGGGGGAAACTCCCAAGCTTCTTTCTTCCAAGAACAGCTAACAATTGCAACAACCAGGTTGATTCACATATTTATTCATGATTTGTACATCTCCAAGATAAAAAACAAAAATCAGTGTTTCGAAAAGAAAACACCTACATAACGAACAGATAAGTATGCCTAAAGCATTTAGTTTGCTTAGTTGAAACAATATAATGAATTTCGCTACTGTGCTAAGAATTCCTTCCTTGCTAAACTGGAAGAGAATATCACTGACACCGAATAAATTTTTACAGTACAAAAAGAAACTAACACATAAGCAACTTTACAAAAGTACACATAATAAAAGTCCCTTTCATAACCTTGGCTTAAATTATGGCTTCATTCATGACGATCATGTGCAATATATTCCCCAAAAAAGTGCAAATTCCCCACACGTACATGTAAACAATTAAAGATGTACAGTAAATTTTAAATGACCTTTAAATACAGTGCGCAAAGGAATCTGTAGATGAACTGCTAACTTGCGTAGAGCTCGTGTCTTCAAGATGCCACGGTCAGAGGAGACAAACACAAGCTCCAGCTTTGTGTGTAGCAGTCATATGGGAGCCAGCCATATTCAGAGCAGATGAGGCAATGTGAGGAGGGGAACAGAGCTAGGTCAAATGTTAACCATCTCCATTAGAGTCTGATCCAGCATCTGCTTTATGCTCAGGCCCTCTTCTTTAGCACGTGTGAGTTTATCTGTTAATATAGCATTGCATCAGTTAAAAACAAAAAAGAAAGAAAAAACAGTGACAAGAGAGACAGAATATAGTCAGACAAAGGTTTACCTCAGGTACAGTGACAAACATATGCTGGATATCGTTACAGTAACCCCAGTATATATTTTTTTTTCCAGTAGGAGGTCAGCATTTATTAGCAAACTCACACTATTGACAGGGCTGTGGTCAAGACTGGAGGTGCTGAGTTTATGAAAAAAAAAACAACAACAACAACAAAAAAAGCGTTCCTTTTTTGTAACATGATTTGGCCGTGGAATTGACCAAAGTATCAATACCTAGCACTTTTGAGGAAAAAACTGAAAACTCTTCTAAGCACTAATACCGGTAATTGTCTCCTTCTACTATTGCACCAGTATCACTTTGCTTTTATTGTATATGCACACTCCATGTCCTTTTTTCTCCCCCATTCATTTGGTTAGACAAACTACTGTCAGATTTCACAAACAGGTTGCTCCTTAATCTGTTAGTCACATCTTCCTTACTGCCAACCATTCCTTGTTTCTACAGGTGAAATCATGATCAATCTCCTCCTGTGCTACGATTAAGGAACAGTTCGCCCCAAAATAAAACGGCACACCTTTCCTTTGAAGTGCTCTTTATCCATCTACACTGTTTTGGTTTAAGCTGCTATGTCCTGAGGATATATAATGAAACTAAAAGTTGCTTGCCTTGTGATGCTTAAAGCGCCCCAAAATAAACATTTGGAAAAATTCAGCTGGAATGTTTCTTTCCTGAAGTCACAACCCAATTATTTGGCACTTTGAGCATCGCAAGGTGAGCGCAATGTAGTTTTATTATATTCTTGGAGAAGGCAGACATCTCTACAGATAACTATGAGGTTTGTGGGAACAGTTCCCAACGAAGCACTTCGCTCTCGGACTGCAGGCTTACTTGTGGTTCCTAGAGTTTCTAAAAGTAGAATGGGAGACAGAGCCTTCAGATATCTGGCTCCTCCCCTGTCAAATAAGCTCCCAGTTGAAGTTTGGGAAACAACCTCTTTACTTTTAAGATTACACTTGAAAAGAAAAAGAAAAAGATTTTGAATAAAGCTTTAGTTATTTATACTGCTACAGGTTAAGGCTGCTGGAGGACGTCCCATGACGCACTCAGGATTTCATTTACATGCCACTACTGCATGTCATTATTTTCCAATCTAGTCTCTCCATTGGTGCGTTTAGTCCTCATCTTTCTCCTCACAACCCAACCGATCACAGTACGCTGCTGTCCTCCCCGAGATCTCCCTGTTAAAAGACAGTTCCTCTTTCCTATTGTCACCGAGTGCTTCCTCACAGGGAATGGTCTGATTGTTGGGGTTTCCCTCTAATCTTCGGGGCCTTTACATTATAATAGTTAGTGCTTTAGGTGACTGCTGCTGTAAACTGGTGCTACATAATTGAATTTATTAAATTATTGCAATTCATAATTAAAATGTGAATGTATCACTGAAATGCTACAAGTAAAAACTATACACTTGTCCAACCATCCATCTCACACAAGTACAAAAAGGAAAAGCTGGATAAAAGCCAAATAATTTTAAAAGTGATGATATTTGTTGAAAATATGACCTCAGTCCACTGCAATATTCCAAGTCCTCCCTCCCATGGATAGAAGCACATATTGCAGACCAGATTTCAATTATGTAGCCCTGACAATAACTGAGAAAATAAATCAACTGAATTTCATCCCTCTCCTCTACCTGTGTAACCTGCCACTTGAAGCAATTACTTGAACATGCATGTGAAAATCTCACTTTTTTTCCCCACTTTTTGAAAGCATAACTTGTTTCGTTTTTAAGACATAATTGCTGCTGTGTATAGTTATTTAAATAAACAGTACAACAACATTCCTGGCGACTGGAATTTCAGAAACATTAAAGCATACAAGATTCCCTTCCAGTTTATGCCTCGTTTAGAGCTACTCTCAGTTCATTGGTCAGAAGACGATTTTTCTCAAGCTGCTTGTATAGGTGGTCTTGACAGTCAGAAAGCAGGTAGGAGAAAAGGGAAAGAGAAAGAAAGGAGGTTAGTACAAAGAATGACAAAGAGTGACGCTTTGAAGGTAATCACAAAATAAGTTTGTATTCAAGCTGTTGACTTCCTGACCTAATGAACACAGAAGGCTCAAGAAATAAGTTTTTGTTTAAGACAGTCATAAGCTTGCCATCTTGGCTAACCACAGAAAAGTCACACACTATTGGTTTTACAAAAACTGTCTTTTTCACCACTTATTAATTACTTAGACTAGAATAATAAGACTGCAACCACCTTGGGATTAGTTGGGGGACAAAACGACACACACTCACAAATAGAAAAATAATGATGACGCACATGTTTGTACTGGATCTTTTTGCATCTAGCACCTGACTGCAAGAAGCTGCAGCAGCCACTTTCAATCACCAGGTGACTGCAGAGGTCACCTGACACGAGCTAACCTGGTCCAACTCTGATTGCTGACAGTCTGCGCAGCCTGTGCCAATGAGCGCAACTTATCTGTGCAACAATGTCACCTCATTGAAGCAGTGGACTTAGCTGGTTGCACCTAGTTGTACTCTGTGTATATTCCCATATAAAGAGAAAATTGCAGAGCTTGTAATTCTACAGTTTAATTGCCATTCTGTAGCAACTACGTCACCATTTTTGGGGAATTTTCAGAATTTCTACTTTAACTAATTGCATGCAGATGGAACCTCACAGATTTAATGTGAACTACTGTGACTATGACCTAAGACATTTGGGCCACTCTAAACAGCCTTACAATTTTGTGGCCAATACCACTCGAGTTTCAGTAGATTTGGTGTAGCAAGTGAAAGTAAACAAACCTCATCCTACTCAATTTTTATATAATTTACAGTCGCATTTGTCTGCAATAGCCCCTGTGAATGTATTAGCATTCTTTAAATTTAAAAATAATAATAATAATAATAAAAACTATGGTAGTTTTCCATTTTAGTGACCATGTCTGCCATTACTGGCTTGGAGTCTAGTTGATTAACTATTCATACCTACAATATGAGGAGTGTTTATTTTTTGGGTTTGGTTTTTTGGGCTACTTTCACATGCGCAAACACTCGATGAGTATTGAAAACATTAACCTGCTATTGCTAAAGTACATCAACTGCACTCAACTACAGCTGAATCTGAATGTGTGAGGAAGCCCTAAAACAATAAAATATAACTAAAGATATTAAAAAAATATATAAAATGATTAAAAGATTGAATAAAACTCACTGGCACTACAAGTAACTCAGGATTACTGGCATCTTCTTTTCATCTTTAAATCGGAGGAAAACCATTATTTGACTAAAACACTTG
>VUQG01026497.1:13618-29574 GCA_015106755.1 Etia nguti | reverse complement strand
TAGACACCTCACCTTCACTTACCAGAACTTCAACATTATGCACTCCATACTGTATATAAATGCCACTTGTTTTGCACATTTCCAACTGCCAACCTCTGTATATTTTATTTTATTGTTTATTCTATTGTATTTAATTTTTAAAATATATATATATATATATACACACACACACACACACACACACACACAGATATACATATTTAGTATACACATTCAGCAATGCACATACACTCTTACATTGTACATATATCTATTCATATAATTCTCAGATTCCCATTCTTATATTTTGCTTTGTTCCTGTTCTTTGTATTTTGCACACCTCTGTTGCTTGTGAAACTTGCACACAAGAATTTCACTCACATGTGCTGTACCAGTGTACCTGCACATGTGATGTGACAATAAAAGTGATTTGATTTGATTTGAAATATTTAGCAACATTTACAGATTACCTTCACTTGTCTTACCTGGAAGCTAATTCCCTCTTTTACATGCATTTTATGGAAATAGTACACTTTTCGAGAACTGTGTGAAAGTGTTTTATTCCTGCTCTGCATGATTTGTTTATAGTCTAAAAAGAGAATTAGTATAAGATCAAAATATTATGAGCTCAACTGCCTTTAGAAATCATTCAAAATTTAGCCATTTTTAGCTTATATGACTTTTTTCTGTTTGGTGCTTGCTATTAATTAGAATAAAGTTAAATTCATCATTCAGAAACCATGTTTCCAAACTCACTTTTATGAGCTCTTTTATGAGTCATTAAATATCTTATGACTAAAATGTTTTTTATATTAATTTTGTACAACTGAGACCAAACGTTAAATATATCTGCTCACTTCTTAGCAGTATTATAGTCTAGCAATACTCAGTATAATATTGGCACAATACAAACAACATAATAATACGCTATATGTTCTGCTTTTAGTGCAGTAATTATGGCACCTTACTGAAAGTACTGGACATAAACTAAAGCTGTGATGATCAAACTTTGAACAAATGACTCTATGCATTAGGTTGCTATGTTGGCTTTTGCTGGAAGCAAACAAATTTCACCAGATCTCAGTATTAAAATTGAACATGGTAATTCCAATTACCTTGCCAATTAGACAATTAGAATATATGTTTAAATGCTGTGAATTAATTAATCCCATGACGAGGATGCACTAATTAGCTGGTAATCCTTGACTCTGATTGCTCCATACTTAAGATAAACCCACTCAGTCCAGATATGGGGACAGCACACACCAAAGTGTAAAATCTGTAGGAATAATTATTCCTTTAAATGAATGGGTTTAAAAAAAAAAATAGATCTGGCTAATTAGCGGCATTACTTTTCTGTCTGTGCAAATGAGCATTGACAGATGTCTTCTAGGACGCAGGCAAACCAACAAGGAGCATGTTGATGTTAATCAAAAGATATAGATTTAATTTACAGTTGTAATTAAGAGGGTAATAATTATCGTGAACATGGTTCTCTAGTGGTCTTTAAATGACTTTAAAAAGACAGAAATGTAATTCATTCATTATAAAGAGTCTAAAGTGCTGAAGAGCTGACAATTATGCTGTTATGTGTTTATATAATTTCCTCAACTCTGATTTCAGTATAATCTGCTCATTATCACATTGCTTCCATGCAAAACTGGATGGCTGACTACATTTGTTGCATGGGTCTAAATTGTTGAAATTATGTCAAAATACAAACCACTTTAATGTCTGACTGTTTAGAAAATCATCATTATGGTGATGGAATCCATTTAAGTTTGCAAAACTGGGCCTAAATTCCCAATAATGTTGAAGTGATGCAATTATAAGTGCATGCAATTATTTTGTAAGGTTTATCATGTGAAGTCCATGATAAAATTTCACTGTACTGAAAAAAAAATCTACAATTTTCTTGAACTGCTAGCTAGTAACTCTTTGTTGATATGTTAACTTTCTTCCAGGGGTAGGGTCAGTAATTTCTGTTGTTGTGTGACCTTTGTGTAAAAGAGAAAGTAAACCCTCTTTTAAGTCTAAGACTTTATTTAAACGGTCAAAATAAAAAGTAATCAGGCTCTTAGCTGTTCTTAAAATCAGATAAGACCAACCTCAGGTGAATAGCAACAAATAAGATGTTACATCATGTCATTATTTAATACTGTTATCAAAAATAAGC
The DNA here is from genome assembly GCA_015106755.1 of Etia nguti. Taxonomy (NCBI): domain Eukaryota; kingdom Metazoa; phylum Chordata; class Actinopteri; order Cichliformes; family Cichlidae; genus Etia; species Etia nguti. The sequence goes on along the minus strand of VUQG01026497.1, from coordinate 27,419 downwards.
CAAAATGCAGAAGCAGTGTCTGAAAAACTAGCACAACCTTACTTCTTTCATAGTAATTAAGAGGATAATTAGCAGCCAGCTGCCTCTGATGAAATGGACTTTGATTAATTGATCTTCAGAAAGTGTGGCCATTTCTATGAAAGCAGATGTTTTGATAATTTAGCAAGGAAGAAAGACATCAACAATGATCTTAGAGAAGTAATTATTTCTGCCCATCAATCTGGGAAGGGTTATAAGGCCATTTCCAAATAATTTGAAGTCCAGCTTTTTACAAAGAGAAAGGTTATTCACAAGTGGAAAACATTCAAGACAGTTGTCAGTCACCCAGGATTGGACAGACGGCATTGTGCCATGCATCCATTTTCCTTTACTTATCCATTTCAGGTTTTTAGGGGCGCTGCAATCTGTTTCAGCTGTCACAGGGCAAGAGGGGCATACTTTAGACAGGTCAGAATGTGCATGCATGCTATCCTCAGGGAAACTGCAAAAAACCCAAAAGCTAAATCTTAGATGCCCACAGAGTCTGAGATGTAGCTAATGACAGCAAATCATGACAGTAAATCATGATGACAGTTGTTTGGAAAGGTGGCCAGGAGAAAGAACATGGCATGGCATAATGCACAACCAAGTTTATTGGAAACTGGGTCATAGAACAAGAAAATGATCACAAGCACAGCAGCAAATGTACAACTGAATGGTTGAAAAAGAAAAAAATCAAGGTGTAAAAGGTGTCAGAGTCTAGACCTCAACCCGACTAAAATGCTCTAGTGGGACCTGAAGAGAGCTGTGAATAATATAATGTCTGCAAAACTTAATGAACCAAGCAACATTATAAAGAAGACTGGGTGTGATGGCCTCAGCCACACATGGGTAAAAGCGGTCCACACACTCACCACATTAGTTGGGTTTGCAGTTAAACATGCATTTCAGTAATATAATTCATTAAGTTTTCTACTTAAACCTAACAGTGATATTTGGAAGCGCGCACATAGAAGCACTGTGTTTTTTAAAATGTATTCTGTTATATTAATTATGTTACTCTTTCTTTGAGTTACCTGGTTTGGGAAGTTGGCTATTTCCTGTCTGGGCAAAATGTGTGGCCAATGGATGAGGACACTGACTAGGACCAACCAAGTGCTTGTCAGCAACAGGAGTGTTTTAGGTTTAGCTATGCTATTTTGTGCCTAGTTAGTATTGGTGTTTGTTCTGTCCCCTATTGTGAGTAAATGGTTTGGCCAAACCACTGTAAAGGTTACTCTCCTGTGTCTTTGTGTTTAGGTGAGTTTGTGAGTTTAGTTGTGTATACTTTGTTTGGGTAGTTAAGTTTCTATAAGTCACTTTTTGATTAGAGTTGTATTTAGCTGATCTCTTTTATGGCCCCATTAATTATATTTTGAACTTTGTCTTTTTTAACTTTTTGGGGGGTAAGATTTTTTTTTTTTTTTAAAAACCACTGCCTTTGCTTCTTGGTCCTTCACAGTGGGTCAAAATTCCTCACAATGATGTCAGAGACTGACAAATTCATACAGAAAACAGTTACTTTATTGCTGCTAAAGCTGATTCTCCAAGCTATTGAATCATGGGGTGTACTTATTTTTTTTAGAAAAAATATCTTTGCTCTCTTATAACCTCAGCACATGCTTCATACTTGAATATTAAAGTCCCAAAATGCCATGGCATTAGAGGTAATTTCTGTCTAATGAAATGTTGGCACAAGTTGGCTTAGATGACCTTCATTACTTACTGCAGCCAGAATGGAGCCTCTGAAGTTATTATGATTTTAGGAATAGTAAATCAAGCTGTCAGATAAATACGTTGTTTCTATTTAGAAGCCACTGTAATTGGGAAATTTCAGCAAAATGTCCTATGTAGGCAATAAAACCATCCTTTACATCCCTTCAACCATTATGCCATATTCTCTACTATAGGCAACCCTTTTAAACATCATACAGAGAAATATGTAGAAAAACTATTACAGAAAATTACATGCTGATATGTTGTATAAAATATGGATTTAGCCACTGTGATGTCAGCCACTGGTTTGTGAAACTGAGCATTCACATCATCTTAGTTTTTGTTTATTTGTTTGTTTACTGTTGTTGTTGTTGTTGTTTTTAAAGCAGACACCAATTCAGTTGAATTCAGTTCAGTTCAGTTTTATTTATATAGTGCCAAATCACAACAACAGTGGCCTCAAGGCGCTTAATACTGTAAGATAAAGACCCTACAATAAAAGAGAGAAAACATAGAAAACTCCAATGCCCTCATAGCAAGCACTTGGCAAAAGTAGGAAGGAAAAACTCCCTTTTAACAGGAAGAACCAGGCTCAGGTAAGGGCAGCCATCTGCTGGAATAGGTTGGGGGGGGGCAAAAGACTTGCTGTTGTCTATTTGCTACTGTGCAAAGTCTTTACTGAGGCTGTAGTTCAAGTCTTTTAAAAAAACAGAAAAAAAACAACAACAAAGGAGTCTGCAGTGCTGATGTAGCTGGTAATGAGTGTTTATTTTTTAATACCCAATTCATTAGCTTAAAGATGTGATAATTAACAAACCAAACAGAATCCAAACTGAAAGAAACAAAGATAAAATAAATCCAAGTAACTGTTTCAGTGCAAATGGTAAACCCAAGTCAGGAGACACTAGAAATAGTAAGAAATGAGCAACTAGCAGAGAAAAAGGTACATGAGCAATCTAACAGCTAATAGCCCAGTGTTATTCGTATTACGAACAAGACAATTAGTTACAGCGCCATATTTGCAAAAGCAGGTAGTACTCAAGTGATAGCATCTCAACAGCCCAATCTGCCACCAAGGACACACAAATCCGTTGAAGCCAGTTCAGGTAGAACGTTTGTGTGAACGTTCACTCTTTTCCATTTTACTTCATTTCACCAACGCAGGATTTGTTTCTGATTTAACAGGATCATTTCCTTAATGTAAATTTTGTTTGTCCAACCAAATATAGCAGGTTTCTCTGATTGTGTTGAAGCGGCCGTTTAATCTACAAGTGAAATGGTTTTCCGCTACACTCACTATTGTTTTACGCGTCGAAAATGAATTTTAATGTCGAGGGAAATATTCCTGGAGCTGGGAGAATTATGGTAAATAGCGATTTTCATGGGCTCAGTGGATGCTGTTCTGAAATAGGGCTCTGAGCTGTGTCAGTGTGGTGCATAATTTAATTTAAATTTCTGTAAGATTAATGTAGGGTGAAAATTACAGACTTGCGGGATCGAGACCTGTACTAGAGGCCGTAAGGAATGCTGGGAAAGAAGACCGGCTCATCTTTCTAAATTAGATGTGTCATTGGTGACTACATATTAAGCCTACCGACAAGTCAAGGCAAGGAGCTTATAGAGGGAGGCAAAAAAATAGGACAGTATACCCTCGTTGTATGGTGTCTGGCAACAGAAGCAAGGGATCAATTTCAAGTATATGACTCACTGTACCCCAAAGGTCCAGGGTCTCTGATTGCAGCAAATTACAGCTTAAAGGGCCCTTCATACTGTTACACAAGTGCTCGAGACACACTGGCTGATGTCTGTGATGACATGTGATGCACTGGGCTGGTTTGGGGTGTGTATCAGAATGTGTGTGTTGTTGGAGGGCAGCGGGCTTTAGTTCTTCCGCCCACTATTTATTTTTTTACCAAGCAAGGTGACGGGGGGGGGGAGATTCGAGTGAAGCAGCCAATGTGTCAGATACATAAACTGAAGGGAAATAATTATGCCCTGACAGCAAACTGTGCACGCATGTGCCTCAGCCGCTAAGCAGTGCAAGGATGCCTCCTCAAAGAGTATGTTTAATGAATTTCCTGGCTGCAGCAAAACAATATCAGATGAGCTGGTGGAAGTCCAAACCATAGCGTTTCCCAAGCTTCTGTTCGAAAATGCTAATGTGATTTTAAAATAATATGAAGCTTCAGCCTGTTTTACCTTGGATGGTCCCTGGGAGCAGTATGGATGGCTTCTCTCATGCTTTCGTGGCACATGACCTTGAGTGCTTTATTAATTTCCTTATTTTTTTAGGGCAAGACCTCAGGCTATTCACCTAAAAGATGAGTCAGGGGATCACTTGAGGCATTAAATCTCAAATTAGACAATTTCCAGTTAAAAAGACTTAAACAGTTCATTAACTGCTTTAATTATATTTTTTTTGCTGAAGAATAGTTAAATTACAATTATCAAATTAGCCTCGTTGCTTTATGTGCAAGCTTCCCTTTCAATTAGTCAAAAGGTCGGAATTATTTAAGATCTTTGGTGACAAAAGTCTGGTTAGCATCCAATCGTGTCAGGATCATTCAGGGGGGGGAAAAGTGGATGCATAATTCCTCCATGTTGGATTACAGATAGGACTTTAAAAAGATAAACGCAGGAGAGATTGTCTTGCGGAATAATCCGATTGTGAAGTGGAGATGCTTTGAAAATGCTTCACTCAAACTGGCATTTAACCACTTGAATTAGAAGCCTTATTCACAAAGAGGATAAACCGTGCCGGAACAATCGGTTTCTCAGCTGAAAGCTATGAATGAGAAACTGGGTTTGCTTTTGGAGGGAAGACATGTGGCTTCGTTTTTTGACAGATATCTATAATGCCGTTTACTCAAGGAGTTAAGTGGCCGAGGATACACAGTTCTCGCACTGACTCATTGTGTTTTGAAATGCACTGCACTCCATGTGTCATCTCTCTAAATGTGTGAATAAGGCTGAATATCATCTGTATTGTGGTGCTCCAAAACTCCTTTCCTGACTGACATATACTAAATCTCTTTACTGCCTTTTGTAAGATCTAAATATAAAGTGAAATATATTAGTAGCAACCATGAGGGGAAACAACAGTTTAGTGCATATTTAGTCCCTTGGAAACAAGCTGTGAAAGCATAAAGGGGTCAGATTTACATGGTTAGATTGCGTGGAGTCATAATGTATGAATATGAACATTCCTCTTATATTATATTACCCTGAAAATTGCATTTGTAGAAAAGAAAAGCCTCATTCTGTCATTTGCAGCAGCTTGAAATTCTCATAACATAGGAGTCTGTTACAGGATTTCTAGTCTAGCTCTACACAGGGTCAGAGTAATTTATCATGATGATTGCTGTACAATGAGGACACCTCGGTCCACCACGGCATGTGCAACGCCTAACAAGCAACCAAATATTTCAGAGAAGATCATGTAGATGGAATGAAAAAGGTAGCTTGTCAATAACAGCTTAAAATTTGATGCTAGAAGCAAAGATATGTAAACAACCATAAAGACCATAATGTAAAAAATACAATAAAATGTGATTGTCTGAATTCGATTGCTTATAGCTTTAGATGCTATATCACAGTCATTCCTCTGGGGTCCTAAATGACAACAATTTATTATTAAAACAAAGACAGAGAATAAAATTGCACTCATGTAGACACACGGTTATAAATAAACACTTTACGTCCAAGATTAGACAGAAAACACAAAGATCCAAACAAATCAAGAAATGAAGTCACTACAATGATCAGCACACACCAATCATGATGAAGATGAATGAAGACTCGAAGGAGATTGGAACCTATTTTAGCTGTAATAAGGCAATAAGTGGGATAAACCTGAACATGTCAGTCACAGGGTTAAAGCAGGGAGACGTGCAGACATCCACTTACATCTACACCTATTTTTAGAGGGTAGCTTTTTAATAATGACAAATCTTTTTCTCTTTCTACAGTCAGAAAGGTTATTCACAAGTAGAAACCATTCAAGACAGTTGTCAATCTTCCCAGGAGTGGACATCCCAGCAAACTCGTCACAAGGTCAGACTGCATTATGACATGCATCCGTTTCCTTCTGCTTATCCATTTCAGAGCTGCGGGGGTGCTGAAGTCCATCACAGCTATCATAATGCAAGAGAGACGCACCTTGGTCAACAAAACCCAGGAGCTACATCTCAGGCTCTACAGACCTCAGCTGACATGTTAAAGTTCATGACATCACAATTAGAAAAAAGACTGAACAAGTATGACTTGTTTAAAAGGGCTGCCAGGATAAGGTGTCTTTTCTCTAAAAAGACTGTGGCAGCAAATTTGCAACAAACTGCTAACCTTCTCGAATAATCCTCTTTGGATGGGTGCAACCAAACTGGAGATATTTGCTCACCACATGTGGCAAAAACTAAACACAGCATATTAGCACAAACACCTCATACCAACTGCAAAGCACAGTGGTGGAGGGGTCATGGTTTGGGCTCCTTCTGAATTTTCTCTTGGATTTTGTTAAATAAACAAAAGCACTGTGTAATATGTGTTGCCTCACCTAAAACATACAGATTTGATGGGTTTTTTTTAAAATCATATCTGGGTATGTAAAACCTTAGATTAGGAGCGTGTACTTTCGTTCTACCATGACTGTATTTTTAGTACAAGCTGGGACCATTGTTCATGAGCAGCAATTTCTGCTCCCTGTGTACTGTGCCAACAGCCTGTCAAGAGCGAACCGCCACTTCTTCATCTTCTTGATGTATTGAATCACTTCTTCCTTTCCTTCATCTAGTGGTCCTTGCTGCTTGCCTCAGCACATCGTAGCTGAACACCTTGCCTGTCTGAACCCAGTCCTGCTTTGCCAGTTACTGACACACAGATGCTTTAATTAGGTGTGGGTGTTACAGAGCAGACCTTTAGCTTTAACTTTCAAGGAAGGCTGGCACTGAATCTTGACAATATACAGGTGTGTAAGTTTAGTATTTTACATGCACCAGTATATTTAGCCCGTCACATCATTTAGTGTCAGCTATGGAAGTGGGCTGCAACCCCCCCCCAGTGCAAAAGGCAAGGACATTCTGCACATCCGCCTTTCTATAGCATGTTAAATTATGCGAAAGTGTCAAAAAGTACTGAGTAGCCAATGAACAGCTATTAATATGATGGTTGGGGATGTGGACTCCTATATTACATTTATGACCCTCTGAAAGGCTCAATAAATCATTTCACTGCTTCAGTTGAGCAGTTCCACTTTTATTATACATAACACATTGACACAAATGACCCCCATGTGACTCTGTAGGATCATATAGCAAAGGGTAGTTACCCTAAAATGAAATTCTATGTTTATCTGTATGTCTATTCTGTATATACCATTCCATCACTCACTGCACAATAACTGCAAACCAGACACGCAGGCACAGCCTGTGATTTAACAGCAAAGCCTCTGTCCCGAGGCCATATCATAATTTCTCCCTGGTCATTTCCCACAACCTAAAGTTATAGTTACTGGGAGCATAAAATTCTTGTAGTAATGGGAATAACTGATGACTGGCTATTTATGGGGATGGGAGCAGTCTGGCGTAACAAGGTCAGAGATGTGATTTGCAGGACAGTGCCTGGAGAATAAAGAGAAAAAAAAGGGACCCTTTGCCTCAGATAAGAGGGAACAGAGAGTGGAGGAAGTTTGATGTTTACATTTAAGGTGAATCACAGCAGCTCAGAACAGGATGCAGTGTAATTCTTCCAGTGACACGCTCAAAAGCACAGTTCAGTTTTGAAAATAACTGAAGAACAGACTACACTGCATGATTTGAGACCCATCCGGCGCTTTTTTTTATTTTTTATTAACTGCAGTGTATTTTCATCAGCTTGAAACTAAACAGCTGGAAGTGCAAGTATATCATCTGTTCTAATGAGGAGCACATTGCAGTGTCACTTTAAGTGGGCTGCATTAATGCCTTCGTAGCTCTATAATTAGCAAGATACAATTTTGCAAAACAGGTTATTCAGCAGTGACTGCGGAAGCCATCGCTAAGCTGATTTGATTTTCTGCCTCAGCGTCACCTGTACGAGGCTGTTAAGGAGGAAGGAGAGGGAGGGGGAGGAGGAGAGTGATTGGGTAGGAGGCAGGGACGAGGTAGAGTCACATAAATGTTTTCCTTGAGCAGAAGATGGTGTGATTAAAAAAAAACTCCAAGAGTGCCTCTGGCTGTAAGCAGCTGCATATTTCAGGGTTAGTGATAGATCGCACTTACTCTGAGCATTTTCAAACTAATCCCAAGGATTAGGAGGAGGTGAGTGTTACCTGTAAGCTGCTGAATCTTGTGCTGAAACAAAGTGAATTTATTTATGATGCTATATTGTTTTCTAACATACATAAATAAATAAATAAATAAATAAATGTGGGGGTGACGTTGCTGACCATGGTGCTGAAACCACTATTTTTATATGGGTACACCTATTATCAGTCACTGTAGGGAGTCGTGGTCTTTTTATAGCTAAGGCATTGCTCAGACTACTTCTAATAGATTTCTTGATAGCTTGATGTCAGTCTCATTCACAGCCTGACATTATAAAATCTGACGGGAGCACCTTTCTCTGTCCACCTACAGCTCTATTATTTTTTAGCAGGCAATCACCATTAAGAAGAAAAGTTGTTTTGTATCCGAATGAAACCATCACCAATAGATTCTTAAGTGACAGATGGTCGGCTAAACAGCCTCGCAGTGTTCTGGTGCTGACTGTGATGATTTAATTAAATTAATCATTTTCTCAGGCCATTTTCGCGGGACAAATGAAGTTTCCCAGTGGGTATTCCACAAAGCCCAGTAGAGAGAAACTCGATTACAAGTTGTACACAGCCGCGATCCTGCACACAAATTGGATCTGAATTACTTTCCGCGAAATATGGATTAATCAAGATGGTGTGGGTTAGAGGAAATGCCACGGGAGTGGTGGTGGCACGAATATCATCCATCATAAAGCAGCATGAGCCGTTACTCCTCAAGCCAGATCTGATCCCTGCAGAGTAAGACTAATTAGCGAGAGGGAATGTTTTCTGAGCAGAATGAAAACTCTGACGGGCCCGAGACGTCGTCTTCTCGCGCACCACGCGCATCTCAAAATAAAGCGCTTCCCTCGTACAAACACACGCGCGCGCAAGCCTCCCGCACGCCCGGAAAAGCCAGTGCTTATTATTTGAGTGCACTCAGTTCCCCCTCCAGACCACCAGTGTGGTTCATTCCAGCGCCTCTGTATCCTCAGTGCGAGGTGTGCTTCTGCTGTCATCCGCACTGAGCGAGGCGGTTCAATCACTCCTCTGACAGAGCAGCAAAGTGAAATACGATGGAGAGCGAGCAGAGCTGGTCTTGTGCTGGACGCGTATCTGGCAACGGGGTGAGTTAATAATGAATTGATACGAATCATTGGCCGCCCAGGGTTTTTTTCCTTTCTTCTTTTCTAACAAGAAACGGGGCTATAATTTCTTTTTACACTGGAGTTCAAAAGTGGGGACGCGTTTTGTGAGGTGATGTGTAACAAGTGTCTTGGCTTGATTATCGTCTGCAAGCAGAGACGAGCGCAGATAGGAAACCTCACGGGACAAGTGATCTCCACTGAGACGAGATTTCTGGCTATTAAAATGATAAAGTTTGATTGTTTTTGTCAAATTGCCGTAAATTTCACGAACCACATAAAGACCATGTGATCCGAAGATTTGGGAAAAAAAGGAGACCCAGAGAGAAAGAGAGAGATTAGACTGGTATGAAATCATGGTAGAGGTGCTGAACGCACAAGAGATTTAGAGGTTTGCTTTATGCTGCCTTGTGCTTTTATTATCACTCAAGTCAGAGGACACATCTACATACCTCCCCTCCATACACCTCCAAATGTCAGCTCCGAGATTCCCCATGGGGAAAATTGTATAACAAATGAATATACAACAGTTTCAGAGTGGCGAGCTTAACACAACGAGAATGTTATTCACACTCTTGCAGTTTTAATCAAAAGGCTGTGGCAGTGCTTTTGGACACAAAGATAAAAATGGGGGAAAAAAACCCAAAACAAAGCCCTTTCTTACCTGACTCTGTTTCTGGAGCAAACCAAGGAATATATTGTTTAAAATTGCAAGCTGATTGCAGAAGTATTAAAAAGAAACCCCACATACAATCAGAAGCAGCATAAATAAAGGGCGAGTAAAACTCTTTCCCTTTTACATTATGACCTAGCAGGAGGTCAGAAATAAGTGCAACAAAGAAAAGCAATCTTAGCAAACGTATAAAAGGCATTCTCCTATTTTTGCTGCCCCCAATCAAATAAAGGAATGGCTTCTTGATTGCTGCAGTATCTGCTGCAGTGTGGTTATCCTTCAAAAGAGTCTGAAGTTCAGAAAGAGATTTCAAATGCAGATAGTTTTGTTCATTTGAACTGCATTATCTTCGCAGGTCTGTCAGGATCATGAAAATTCGTCACAGTTATAAATATCATTTCACTTTGGTCCTCCTACCACAAAGTACGCTGTGTACAAATCTTCTCAAACAGATCTTTTCTCAAGTAAAATCCCCAAAAGGATGGCAAGCGAATATGCTCAGTGAACCAGCTGGCACAAGTATTAAGACAACATCTGACCTGAACTGACATTTTCCCAACACAGCTGTGTGGAATAACATTAAAAACGAGATCTATTCAGCTCCATGCTTTGATTTTGCTATCTTAGACTTTTCTGCCAGTGTCTCCCTCTTCGCTCTTCTCCCATATGCTTACACATACAGTTGCATTTGTTGTCTTTTTTATTCTTTCTGCCCTGTGTCTCAGACTTTGAGTGAGTGGCAGCCGTCTTTTGAGACACCTGGCCTGTGATGTCCCTGGAGAAACTGCAGCATTGCTTTGCCAAATGCCGCATGTTTTGATTGCCTCTTCCTTTCATAACAGTTGTCCAATTTCATGGCTATTAGGCTTGTTAATAGGAGCGGGGAGAAGAGAGAGCACAGAGCCCATTGGTGTGCTTGAGGTGGAACCTTTGATTAGAGGGGATGGATTGTGATGCTAAGAGACAGTGTCACATGTCACTTATGTATAGAAACTGATAGAGACGTGGCCTGTGTTGTTATTACCCATCGGGCCTTACTCATAAAGCCCAGTGATTGATAAAAGGTAACTCAATCTGACACGGCCCCTTGGGTGTATAAGGAAGAATGAAGTATTTCACAGAGAGTTTATTTTGGTTTCCCTTCTGGGTTGATTGTACTACAGGAAAAAATGTAGAATTTGGGCAAACTTTAGCTTATTTATCGTATTGATTGTTTCATAATATAGCCAAAAGCAATGCAGCCAAACAGCCAGAAAACTTTCATCCTACTGATTAAATCCTGTAATTAAAAAAAATAATAATAAAAAACTCAGTTACAGCCAATTATTTCAGCCGTATTATGTGCATTAGTTGTGGTCATTATCGACACTTTGCTTCAAGACCTTGTAAAAAAAAAAAAAAAAAAACAGAGCTAGAAGGAGAGCCATGCAAATGAATGATTTTATTCAATATTCCACATCACGGGCACAAATCTGCTTTAAAGGCTCCGGTACACTGGGTCAAGCTCAGAAACTGTGATCTGTGCTTTTAAAAAACTTGGGAAGATTGCCGAAAGACAGAATAGGTCATAGGAATATGCTAAAGCAGGAAGAGTAATTTAAACTGTGAATGTATAAATAAGGACTTATGATTAATGACTAAAATTAACATTGCTAAATTAGGTTTGTCTGAATATGTGTCCCAAAACACGATGCATGAAATCATTATTGCCCCGAGTGATGCTGCTAAAAATGAGGCTCCTGTGAGTCATATGTGTATTGGTTATCATTACAGAGTCCAGTGGATAAACAAAACTGTATAGATTTTTAATGTTAGCCAGATGCGTTTGTATATTTTTGAAGTTTGTTGGTAATGTGGTGGCGATTTATCGAACTTTTCCTCTTGTGAGGTAGTTGGTCTCTTCAGAGTGTTTACAGTAGTGGCGAGCTGTACAGATCAATACTTTACAAACAGCCAGCTGTCAGAGTTGAAGTGGCTGGTGTTTTAGGATTCATTGTTTCTGCACTGTTGAAAATTGTGTAGAGCAGCTCGCCGAGCCTCTCCTGTGAATCTATTGATAGAGCTGGCATGTCAAATCTTTTCATTTCCGAGCTTGAAACTGAGACAGTTGTATGGTAATGCGGAGGGTCTCTCAACCACACAGTCTCATTCAAAGTGAAACAGATTCCCCTCTCTGCGACAACAGAAAGCACACAGCTCCGCAATGCTTAACGGTGGGATCTCTCAATTTAAAAATGAAAACGAGATCTTCCCAAATGAGTCTGCAACAAAGACTTCACTTAAAACTGTTCATTGTGCAACAGGCCTGACTTTGATGGAAATCAAAGGACAGAAGTGGGATGATAAAACTGAATATTTATGGCCTTTTCCTGAACCAGAGATGTCCCCGAGTACTTTTGAGCCTTTTTAACAGCAGATGAAATTGCACTTGAAAGTTGTAGGCAGGTTGTTCGACAACTGAAATGATGAGCTCAAGTGCCTTTTACTATTGTGAACAAATCACTGAACTACCTCTTTGGTCAATGACACAGTGGTGCAGACTAGTGCATTTGCACACTCGTGCAAACCCAGAAGTAAAAGCTACTTATTATTTGAGCACTGCATCTTTAACCTTTAGTGTGTAGTGCACTGTTGAGGCTTAAATCTGTGTCTTTTTCTCTCACCCTGCTGCAGAATGCATGAGCTGTCTGCAGACGCTGTCTCTGAATCGTCTCTGGCTGCAGGGCTGTGAGCAGCTACCATGACGTACCCTAACACCAGCACGCTCACAGTCAACTTTACTGGAGCTTTGGATGGCCATGACTCCGGAGGAAACATCTACCGCCCCTTTTCTGTCTTCAGCGTTCTCACTCTCACTTTACTGGCGATGCTGGTGGTGGCCACCTTTGTGTGGAACTTGCTGGTGCTGGTCACCATCCTGAGGGTGAGAACGTTTCACCGAGTGCCCCACAACCTGGTGGCTTCCATGGCCATCTCAGATGTGATGGTGGCTGCTCTGGTCATGCCCCTAAGCCTAGTCCACGAGCTGAACGGCAGACTGTGGAAACTGGGGCGCGTCCTGTGCCAGGTGTGGATCTCATTCGACGTGCTCTGCTGCACAGCCAGCATCTGGAATGTGACGGCCATTGCGCTGGACCGCTACTGGTCCATCACCAGGCACCTGGAGTACACACTCAAGACACGCAAAAAGATCTCCAATGTGATGATCGCGCTCACTTGGCTGCTGTCCTCTATCATCTCCTTGTCACCGCTCTTCGGCTGGGGAGAGACTTATTCAGAGGGGATGAAGTGCCAAGTGAGCCAGGAGCCTTCCTACACCATTTTCTCCACCTTTGGGGCGTTTTACCTCCCTCTTTGTGTGGTTCTCTTTGTTTATTGGAAGATCTACAAGGCTGCCAAGTTTCGGATTGGCTCCCGCAAGTCCAACACAATCACACCCATGGCTGAGGTAATTACTTTAATTTTTTATATAATAACTCCTCACTAGGTTACAGTATCACTGCTCTCCCTTTCCTTCATCAACGAGCTATTGCCCCTTACCTGCAAATATGGATTGCTGTGCAGTTATTTTTTATATTGGCTGATAAATTACTCTGATGTGATCAGGGAAACATAAGTATCCGGTGTGTGAGCACAAAGCCATCCTTCTCATCACCATCAGACTGTTAATGTGTGTAGGAAGATGGTAGAAAACTATAAATACTACCTCCGGCATCTATGCTGAAACATGCATCTGGCTTTGGTGTTATTATAATCAGCAGATACAAAAGGTCTCCATTAAGCAAACATTTAATCAGGGAACTTTTCTTTTCACTTAGATTTATAACACATCAGTGATAGATTATGCTACTTTTACAGTCTTGCAAAAACAATCCTTTTCCTTAAACTGTGAAAGGCTACTTATAAAATCATTTAGCATCCAGGGATTCTCAGGACTTAACAAGCAGCCACAGAAGTAAAAAAAAAAAAAAAAAAAAAAGT
>VUQG01026493.1:858-23349 GCA_015106755.1 Etia nguti | reverse complement strand
ATATTTTTGTTTCTTTTTTTTTTTTTTTTTTTTTAATAAGAGGAAGATTCATCTGCATGCTATTGCTCGTGATCCCATTTCCAATCCATGCAGATCTCACACATTAGCCTAGCGTTTTCATTTAAACAGCATATCATTTTAACATTTCCCAGGTGAAAAACACACACACACGCACACACACACACGCGCGCGCACATACATGCACACGCACACACAAAATTGATGTAGATAAGGTCACATTGGTATGCTTAGGTAAAACCACAAACAGACAGGAATTGTTGTAAACATCCTTTTCACAGCGTTAGCATCACGGTGCCATCTGCTTACTACACAAACTAAGTAGCTCATCTAAAACTGATGCTTACAGTAGAAACACAGCTGCAGACAGACACACACACACACAAGGCTCAGTCGCACACACACTAACCAGCTTTATTTACTTTACGTGTCTTTCATCCAGTTTTACAAACTGCAGTCTATGTTCAATGAAATCTCTTTGGGTTTCTGCTAAAGTCAGTGAATACAAGCAGTTTCCTTAACAGCTCTATGGTTTAATGGTCAGTAACCCAGTCACGCTAAGCTCAACAGGGTTGTTCCATTCGGGTACTTTCCACTGAGCTTTTGTTGATAAATGAGGAGAGGCTGGGACTTTCCAGCCGCCTGTTAAGTTTCACTTCCTGTTTGCAGCGACGCAGCACATAGTGTACAGAGCGTGATGTGAAAGCTGAGGTTTTTGTCAGGGAACACAGTGACCCGGGAATCCAGATTATAGGTCAGATTACCCTCTCACGTAGATTAATAAATACTGACAAGGTAGCGTAAACCTACACCCAGGTAAAAGGAGCAATGCCCATGCCACAGGAGGAGACAGATTTCATACTTTACCTCATACTCTTTAATAGATCCAGTCCAGTTACAGCCCTGATTCAAACACCTGGCTGGCAGGCTTGCTATTTCTCGGCCTGCTGCATTGTCTGGGAAAGCCTATGAAGGTGGGGGGGAGGGCAAAAACAAAGAGATCAGTGAAGTCATAAAGCCTTCAATGTTCCCTCAGTTTTAAAAGAAAGCAGACAAGAGTAGGATGCATTGATGCATTGTGTGGTTAGGGAAACCCCCGCCAGATTGCAGTCATATTTCTTCCTCTAAAGGGCAGTAACACATCGCATGCTGACTACTCCTAGCATAACAAAGATGGTGGGTTTGAAACCTGAATATATATAAAGGCTTACCTCACTGCTGTTCAGAATGGAAATGGGTTCCTCGTATATCTCCTCTTGACGACAGGCTTCACATGGCTTTGGGCCAGAACTACCAAACAAGACAGGTTTGTGACTTTACTGTAAAAGCAGCTGCTCGAGGCCAACAGTCAGCAACAATTTCCTGCTGATCCAAAACTGGAGCAACTGCTGACCAGTGTGGATTACAGCTCGAGCAGATGAACGTTTAATCAATGCAAGGGCAATGCAAAGAAGCTTGTAAGCATCATATCAGTGGGACAAGAAGAAAAAAATGTTGCTTAAGAAAGTTTGAAGGCGATTAAATGAATAACAAAAACACACACACACACAAGCATAAACAACGAGCACGTGTGTGCGCGTCACATCACATGGTGAATTTATAACGTACATGATCTGGTTATTTTGAAACAAATAAAAGCACTCGGACAAATCACATGCGAAATCCACACATTTCACAAGCATTTATGTTACTGTTGTGTAAATGTTTGGGGAATTAACAAAATAAGAGTCTGGTGCTTTTAAAAAAAATTAAATAATAGTAAAATTCCACATTTTCTGTCACATTTTGTTTAATTATACTTTCATTAAACATTAGATAACACATATCTGCAATGGACATCAACTAGCAATTCATTAGTGTATCCATGTATGTATCTGTAACGAATACACATCACAAATACAACATAGCTGTAATAAATACTCGTTACAAATACGCTGGTGTGTCACCTCTTTGTACTTGTAGTGAATATTCATTACAAATCCAGTGTTTTTCCTCATGTATTATTTTCATTAATATTCATTACAATTACTCTGTAATGAATTTGAATACATAAGGCAATGAAAACACGGTATTGGGTATTCATTACAAATACACCTCATGCATTAACAATCCACCAGTGTGTGAATGACTCAGAAAGGAGGTTTAAGAAAGAAAACCTTTAGAATGAATCAGCAACACCACATCCTTGTGATTCACAGACATCAGTATGATAGGTCCATCATGTGGGGCATGAGTCTGCATTAATAACTGATCTTGTCTGGACAAAACTCCCAGAGTTGAGGAAAGATGAGGAAAGGATGTGCTGAAGCATTAGGTGCGGGGTAAGCAGTTTGGTCTAAGGACCTCCAGTCTACCTGGTGAGCTGCTTGAAGCAGTGTACACAGAAGCGGTGGCCGCACTGAGCCTGGACAGGCTTCCTCAGGACCTGGAGACACTGCTGACATTTATATTTATTTTCCATGGGCACTGACAGGACACTGAGGGGAATCCCTGGTAAAGAGTTGGGACAGTCCAGAGAAATACGGGCCATTCTTCTCCATCAACCTGGTGCTATATCCTGTTAATGAGAACACAGAGAAACAGCTGTCAACAAACCAGACAGGAACTGACTGCACAGATGGAATATAGACTACCCAGAAACTCAAACTAGCAGCGAATTACCCACTGGCAAGCTTAACTATTTAAAAGAATCACCATAACCCTCGAGGAAATATTTGTCCACGATACTGTGTAAGTCTTGGCACAGCCAGCAATGTCACATTAAAAAAATAAAAGCATGGTAGTAATATTCAAAAATATGGAAAACCCTGCTGCAACGGCTGCAACAAGATCAGCAAGTCAAATGTCTTGACGATCTAGGTACTTTTTCTTTTTGAGTTACCGGGAAAAGTCTTGTGATCGGTGGGATAAACATAACTGTGGGAGAAATATTTATCGTAGGAAGCCGTTTAAAAAAAAAAATCCCCAGCAAATATTCTTTGTACGTCCACCTCACAAATAGCTGATTAACTTTAAAATGTAGAACTTTGTTTTGTTGTAGAACACTTCCAGATAATAATCAGATAAACATCTTTACTGAGAAATACCAGTGAAATATTTCTCACTTTGTTTAGATGCTTGAGTAAATACGGTGTGAAACGCAAACACAGCATTTACACGAGCATGGCTTTGCTGATATCTTTTGTACTTCACAGAAAAACAATGATGCCAGTCATCGGCCAGCGTAGCTTTTCTTCCCACGTGTAATTCGGGTCTTTCCTTTAAATACTTTTTCTGCAATGTTGTCAACAACTCTCACCCTCCACAAATAGTTTCTGTTACCTTTGTTTCAGTTTCAAGCTCGCTTTAAAGCGTTAATGCTAAAAGATCACTTAAGTCACGGTTTCTTACAGGAATGACACTTATGGGGGTGCTGGCCACAGCGCCACCATGTGCTCAACTTGAGTAAGTTCAACTAAGTAATAGCAGGTACTGAAGGTTTGCGCAATGATACACAGTGGCGTAAATTAAAGGACGAGAAAGACACAGACCCTTTGCTCATAGTGAGCTTTAAAATAGTTTTAACATTGGCTACTTAAGTCAAATTTACCATTAACCGTATTTGTGCTCCTATCATCCTGTATGTTCTTTAAAGTTTAATGTATACAGAGTGGTGTGTAGTTATAATAATTACACGGCCCCTTTGTTAAAATGCTAGGATGCTGTATAAAATGTAAAAAATTTTGCAAATCAGTTAATCTGTATATTGATGAAAATGGCACAAAGAAAATTTATCAAATACTGAAATTGAGATTTTAAATGAATTGATGTCTGCAACATGTACAAAAGTTAGAGCAAAGGCAATTTACCAGAGGTTTACATTACTTCTTATTAATTTATAAGCATTTAGGGATCAAAAAGAGTCCCTGATGTTGTAATTTTGGTTTTACTATGCAGAAAATGTTCGTTATGTGTTGGATCCCACTGCTCTTTGCAGAATTTGGTTCAACTTGTGCTGAGAAAAAGCTGTTTGGATAGCAGCGTGTCACTCCAAAATCTACATGTCATTCAGCGTTAATGGTGCCTTCGCTGGTGTGCAAATCACTCAAGCCATGATCACTGATAAAAACGACTACATATACAAGCTAGATGGTGCCGTTTTTGTCTTTAACCTACAGGAGGCTCCATCCATAAATCCATCTATCCATTTTCTTAACTGCTTGCACAACTCAGGGTCAATCTGGGTCAGTTTGCCACTTCATCACAGGACTCCATCCATGAGTTCAAAAAGGAATTTCAATTTTGGGCAGTTTTCCACTTTACCTCTGGCTTTTAAATGAGCTTTTGTGTAAAAAAGCTGGTGATGTTTCTGTATCTTGTTTCTATGGTAAACTTTGCAAAAAAATAAAGTAATTATGCATAATTTGCATTTGTAACAGCAGGAGCAACAAACTGGATTCATCATTTGTTTCTGCAAGTATTCCTGAGACTGTGCAGCAAATTCCTGAGCTTCCTTGGACTGCCTTCGTTTTTTAAAAGCCCTGTAATGCCGATAATGAAATTCACAAATTCTTTTGAAGTTATGCTTAAATTTTCCCAGGGAGTCTCTCACAGAGTTCTCAGTTCCTCTCCATCTTTACTTCTAAAAGACTAAGAGTAAGACCCAGTTCCACTGCTGCCTGTTTTCCAATTACCCCAATTAGATGTTTGATGCTAAACCAGATTACACAATTAAGTTTTTTGTGTCTTGACTTTTTCAAACAATGTTCCTGGCATGAAATTTAGAATCAGCTCAACTTTAAAACAAAATATAATGCATTTTAAAATATAATGTCCACCAACAATTTCTTTCCAAACAGGGCTCTAAATGTAGTCAATATCTGGGCTTTACATGAATTACATTTTTTAATGCAATAACTTAAAGCTCCTTTTTAAATATATATTCTACAAGTGGAAAAGGTTTGCCATCACTCTCTCTATATATTCTATATTATTTTATACCTGGTTAAGTTAACGCACTAAATTTAAGAAACTCTCATGGTCTTTGGTTAAAATACTTTAACTGTGTTCAGTATGTCTTAGAAATTATCAAGAGTTAAACTCTGGCAATCAGAAGATAGTAAACATATATTTTTTACATTTACATTTAAACAATATCTTCCCTCACTAATGCTAACTGGTTAGAATAATTCTTCCATTAAAGTATGATATGGTAGAAAATCATTTTAGACTGAAATCTGTGAAGAAAAAAGTGAATAAAGAAAATGCACAACTGGTAGAAAACTCACCCCACCTGGTTCACAGACACCAGCATATTATGAACTGTCTGCTTCCTAATCACTTAACACTGCCAGTAATAATCTGGCACAGTTCACGTCATGCTTCCTACAATTGTCTACCTCAGACTAAAAGTACAGCATGTAGTGCCAGTTACTTCACCCACTGCATAAAGAACAGCACCGGGGCTTCCTTTGCAAATATCCCTTCTGTCACAAATGTCTGTAAATGTTTATTCTGTTGCTATTATGCAATATATATATATATATATATATACACAAAAAATCCCTTATGAAAAAATGTGTGGGGAATGTTTAGCGTTTGTTTTTCCCATAACCAGCAGATGACAACTCTTACTAATATATTTCCACACACCCACTGCACATGTAAGTGGGTTTCACTGGTGTGTAAATTATATATAACACATGCCTGCATGTCAAAGAAAGCTGAAAAGAATGCGGAAAAAGTGCAGCTTTGCATGTCACAACTTGAAAATATGGACATTGAAGGTTGTGGTGCTTGTAGGCTTAAGGTAACACAATATATGTTGTCAGTCTGGTAAAACTGTGTGCAAAAGCCAGACAGCTTAACAGTGCTGTCTCACCATTCATCCATGCTCTTATGTCAAAGCAGGTCTTAAAAGTGAACAGAACAACACCCATAAAGTAAATGTTAATAATAAACTAAATGTGAATGATGTATGCAATTCCAACAAAACAGCTCAGCTTTTTCCCCACAAAGAAATAAAGTGGTAAATTCCAAATTGTGACTACAAAAACAGCACCAGTCCTGATGGTCACGAGTTCTCAATGAACTTTCTGTTGACATGGTCTCCAAGCAGAACATATCTGAATCATGTTTTCAGTGGATTCTTCCTCAGACTAATTTAGATCCTTTTCAAACAAAGCGACTAACTTTCATGGGGGGAAGTAAGACCACACAGAAAGTGGATGCTGAATCAAAAGATAAATGTAAGGAAAGCCCCTATGTTTTAATTTCGGTGGAGTATTAACACTGAAACTGGAAAGAGTTAACAATCCAACTCCAATACATCACTCAATAAATAAATAAATAAACATAATATAAGTAAATCCAAATGCACATAGCTCAAAAAAAAAAAAGAAGAAGATTTTGTGTCCTTCCTACAAACTGGTCCAAAAGAATTTAAGTTACAAACTTTTAAGACTTTTTACTTCACTCAGTTAGATGAATCACACTACAGCCAAGGTCAGCTTACTGTCTAAAAATCCAGCTTTTAGAGTGGAACATTTCATTTTTATTTGAACTGTGCTTCAAACAAATTTAACCTCTTAACTGTTACTTAAATATTAGAAATTTCTAACACAATGAAATACTTTGGCATACATCTTGTTTGTGTGTGTTTTTAAAAAAAAAATCTAGATTCCTGTTAAACCTTTATTTTTAGAGTTTTAGTTATCTCACTCTGAATTAGAACATATACAAATATATGATCTGGATACACTCTGAGGTTAATAATTTCATATTAAGGCAGGAAATGCTGCTTTTCTTTGGAACCTCTTTCTTCCTATGTGTATTTATTTGAAAGCAATTCATTTCTGCCACTCATCCCTTTCACATTAAATCATGAGTAACTTTTCTGTTACTGGTATTGGGTAAGAAATTCAAGCCCAACTTCATTCTTACAAAACTTAACTGAAAAGATAAGGCAACCTGCTGTGAGCGAAGACATGTAAGCTCGTGTTTAGATTATGTATCCATAGAAAATTCTGTCAAGGGTTGTAATTACAAAATCCATTCAGAGCGATCACTGGATCGCGTGGAAACTAGTCAGAGAAACAGACAATGAAACACTGTGCATTGAAATATCAGAAACAAGAAGTGAAGTTCTATGAAAGTAACCCACACACGAGGCCTACGTACCTTGAAAAGTGACCTTTGTCACGTACAGCAGCATAAACTTTTCTGTGAAACGAACAACACAACCAGCAACAACGAAATAAAGAAAGGAAAAAAAGAGTACAAACTTTCAGTCTCAACATTTCAACTTCTGTCTCAGATAAATAACCACAGCTGCTCTTTAAAGCTACACCCAGCATTGCTCAAAGCCTGAAAAACAGCCTCTTCCTGGGTAGTCTCGTCCTCTCAGCTCGCCATGTTATTGCCCTGCGTGTTCACGCTGAACTTACTGCGAGTCCAGTGTGAAAATGCAGGGTGCCTCAGACCCTTTCTCATACAAAAGCCCAAACCTGAATGTTTACTCACCGAGTTCGCAAAGACTGTCAGCGGATCTTACAGTCGTCACCACCAGACACAGTATTTCACGTCGTAATTTAGCTACACCCTTACCACGTAAGCACCGAGTCCTGCATATAAATTCGGCGAGCACAGCCGCGTTCAGTAGCAGAGAGCTTAGCCACTGTGAGGTGGGCTGTTTTGCATGTGTTTTACTAGATTAGCTCCTGTAATTATTTTAAGTATTATTTTAGAGTTTGGGCTATTGGTTAAAAAAAAAGCAACTGTGTACTTTGGCACGTAAAATACACTTTACTTATTTTAATGAGCACCTGCGAAACTTCAAACAGCTAACATTAAAGTGTGTTTGCTGTTAGGACTTATATGTTTACCTACTCAGACAGCTAACTGCTAGTGAGTTATAGGAAGGGATTCACAGCATGCAAACTGACTAACCTTTGAGTTTGGCCTGTGTTTCTCTACGAGTGAAAAACGAAACTTAACTTAATCACTAAACGTGAAGGACAACTCGCCCTTTATTATAATTTACGGGCGTATCACTAAGCGCACTTGGTTTAAAGCTGCTGCTGGCGAGGGCGCAGTAACGGCTGTGTTTATATGTGAAAGCCTTAAAGCCACCCCTCTCGACGTAGTTAGGGCTGCTCCGAAACCGAAAACAAGTGCTTCACTCACGCATGCGTACTACCGCAAAACAATGTGGCCGCTGATACCCTTCCGATGGATCAACCGGCGACGACACTGCTTTACGGTTCCTAAAGGTACGAGTTTAAGCAGGTGTTCTCTGTGTTACACCTTAATGTTCTTAAAAATAAACCTGGAGGTAAGTCAGTGAAGGAAAGAAGTAGTGTGGGAGCCTCGCTGTCAGCATGCACCAGGCACAGGGCTACGGGTTACTTAGCAATATGTTAAGCAACTGTTAGCTTGACATCAGGGAAATGTTAATCATTGTTTACTGAATCACTCTATAGAAGAAGTTGTAGCAGGCGAACAACACATATACCTGGATGTAACTCACCCTACACTGAGATGATCTTTTGACACGTCATCGAACAGTGCTGGATGTCAGTGATTTATAATTCATATAAATCTAAGTGTTCTCCATCTTTGTGTCCCATGTGTGTTTCTGGAGCCATCTATTCTCATGTAGCTCATGTAGGTCAGTCATGGCGTGTGAGGACACATAATGTGAGATAAATTAAGCACATGTTTCTGCCAAAACACATACACAAGACAGGACTGTGGCTTCCTTCTCTCAGAAGGAGCCACATTGTTGTCATTATTGGTTTGTATTTCAGTTTTTGATTTTATCACTTACGTTTATTAGTTTTTCACTTTAAGTTCATGTAGGTTTTATTGCTTGAAAATACTTAGTTTTACCGGTTTCAGTGTTACTTTTAGTCCCTATAATCTTTGTTCCATTGAGGTCATACATTAGAGGAAAGATTAAGGAAAATAAGTGCAAGTATTACAATAAAAATTCGTTTGATGGCTGAAACACAACCCACCAACATATCATATGTGGTTGGAGTTAGAATTTGGGAAATCTATCTAATGGGTCTAAATCTCGGAAAGACTTGTTTATGAGAAGACGGAGACCTATTTTACATTATTTGAACAACAAAGGGAGAGAAACACATTAGCGGGCAATTTTAATTTAATTGTGGTTGTGTTTGTTTACTTTTCTTCATCTATTTATTTATCCTTTTCATTTTTATTCATTTTGTAATTTATTTATATTTTTAAGCATTATTATTATTATAATAATTATTATTATAAAAAAGCAATGATGTGAAAGCTATATTCTGCCACCATAACTGTAAATGTGAAAACTGTAATGTGACAAACGAATGACTAATTGTTTAAGTGTTAATAAAAAATTAAGTAAAAAACAAAACAAAACACCTTTTGAAAGCAGTTGATTCACATTGTTCAAGACATCCAGAGTCTCAATACACATATCCATCAATGCCTCATCAGCCAAGCTATTATAAAATATTTACCATACTAACAGATAATAACTGAGGATATTTCCTCTGTATTTTTAAATTAATTTTAGTTAGTTTTCCAGGTTCAAAAAAGTCATTTCATTTAGTTTTAATCTGTTTGAAAAATCTAGTTTTTATTTTTATTTTACTTAATTTAAATTTTTTTTTTTTTCTTCTATCGTCTAATTTGAGTTAACTCTAATAACTTTGATGTGCAGTCCACCCTGTTACTACAAATAAATGCTCTGAATGGTTTATTCTGCGATAAGGGTTTTGGTAATCAGACACTATCAATAATCTTTTTAGTCTTTTTTTTGTTTTGTTATAACAGCAATAGAATAAATATGTCTCTATAGAATAGTCCAGTATTTAATACCACTCCATCTTTTCCTTAGTAGTTTGTGTTCAGCAGCTGCACAGCAGCAGCACTGAGTTTACAAACATCCACTACGATGGACTGTACCCTGGACATATTCCCACCACCGCCGTTCAAAAAGCTCTGTTGTCCATTGGGTCGGGTGTGGCGGCACTGCAGGACCCCTACAGACATGGTGAGACGCTCACATAAGCATTTCTGTGTGTTAGGGACTATAAATCGGTTAAGATGAGGATATTTAATCAAAGTGCTGTTTACAAGGTCGCGGCTAAACCTTAAAGCACAGCTGTTTTTTGGACTGAGTGGCTTTGGAGTTAACTGTATAAAATTTAGTGCCAAGATTAACATTTGAACTTTTTTGCCTTCGTGTCTGAATCACAGTGATCTGAGCTTATGAACCTTAATTTACATGAATTTTTTTGCACCAGTGTTTTCGCTTTACAAAATGTCTTCTCGATCTCCAAATAAAGAGCAAAATAGCACAAAAATATGTAAGAATAAAAAAGCAAAGTGTATTTTTGGTATCTTGCTACTTTGAGGAATTCAGGCTTCTTGGTAAAACTGATGTCAGCCAGTCTCCAACTGATAGGGATGTCAACAAGTCTGTGACCTTGATGTGGCTTCAGATTGTGGGATTGTTTCCCATTTTTCAGAAATGATACCACTGGTTAGATTCTTTTCCCATGTACTGATTAAGCATTGTTACTCATTCTCAAGGGTTTATCCTCTGGAGACCTTTAGTACATGACTTAAAATGTCTTGGAAACAAAAATGAGACTAAATACAAATTACAGCCACATATTAGTTACCCTGAAACTCCAATAAAGGAAGAGAGTCTTAACACCTGTCAGCTGACATTTAGTGAGGTTTCTCATCCACTGCTTAGTATCGATTCATGTCCAAAAATAAATTGATAAATGGATTTTTTAAATGCATTTTTCACAGGCACAGAGGTCTTTCCCAGCTCCGTCTTTACAGCAGACTGATTAAAAGTTTGTGAAGTTTCTGAGGATTGTTTCCATGATGAGTAAACAGTAGTGACCTGTTTAGAATCAACACATGGTTTCTTTACTGTAAATAAAAATATCATCAACATTTCACTGTACTGTCATGATGTTGCACTTGGTGCCCTTTGATTTCATGAAAGTCTGGGTACTTTACAGACATGGTCGCAGTCCTGGGGGAGACGACGGGACACCTAGCGCTCATAAAGCTCAGGGACAGGATGAGAAATGACCCTGAAGGCTACGCTGTCCTAACGTGAGTCAGTGTGGCAGAACGTCAGTGAGCTTTCTGATTCAGGCACATTTAAAAAATGTGATTGAATTTGGATCTGGTAAGGACGCTGTTTAAAATGTGTAAAAAACAAAACAAACAAACAAAAAAAACCAGAATGCAATGATATCAAAATCTGATAAACCCATAGTTTATTCACAATAGAACATAGAAAACATATTAAACGTTTAAACAGAGAAAATGTATCATTTTTATAATTTGATGGCAAGAACATGATTGGGTATAAAAAGAGAATCTTTGAGAGGCAGCATCCCTCAGAAGTAAAGCTGGTCAGAGGTTCACCAATCTGCAGAAAACTGCATCTACAAGTCACTGAACAATTTCAGAATTAATGTTTCTCAGTGTAAAATTGTGAAGACTTTGAGTTACTCATCATCAACAGTTGAGTCAGAGAATTTGGAGAAATCTCTGTGCGCATAGGACAAGACCAAAAATAGTACTAGATGTCTGTTCTTTGGGCTGTCAGGCGGCGCTGCAACACTTCCAGAAATCATTGTGAACACAGTTCACCATGCCATCCACAAATCCAGGTTAAAGCTCTATTGTGCAAAGAGGAACCCAGATGTAGACCTGAACTAGAAACCCTTCTGTCTTCTCTAAGCTATCCATTTAAAGTGGCTCAAGGCAAAGACGAAACCTGTTCTGTAGTCAGAAAAAATGGACGCTGCAAGACTAAAGAGGAGAGGGACTATTCAATTTGAAAGGTATATACAGATTTTAGAGCAACATATGCTCCCATTCAGATGATATCTTTTTCAGGGAAGGCCTGATAGCAAGACGATGTTAAACTGAAAATATGACAAAGAAGACCCAGGACTGCTGAGCAGCTGGAATCCAAAAGTCCAGCAGCTGGTCTCCATTTTTCTCAGTTTAAACATTCTATATGGTTAAGCTTGCATTGCATTGTGTTTATATTTATATTTTACACAGCATCCCAGCTTTTTGGAATTAGTGTTGCGCTTTATTATTGTTTGATTTGATCTTGCAGAGAAAGGCCGAGGATCCGGCTGTCTACACTCGATCTGACAAAGATGGCTTCGCTGCCTGACGGCTCCTTTGGGAGGGAATACCTCAGATTTCTGGAGGACAATGTGAGTATTAGCTGATGTGTAATTAAACAGCATATATACATGTTTTTTGCGCATTTGTAAACACTTATTGTTTGGTATAAAAACACTGCCTTCCTTCTCCTGTTTTTTAATTTTTCCCTCAGGATGTGACTCCTGACTCAAGAGCAGACGTAAAGTTTGTGGACAACGAGGAGCTAGCTTATATCATGCAAAGATACA
This sequence comes from Etia nguti, assembly GCA_015106755.1. Classification (NCBI taxonomy): domain Eukaryota; kingdom Metazoa; phylum Chordata; class Actinopteri; order Cichliformes; family Cichlidae; genus Etia; species Etia nguti. The sequence continues at coordinate 10,894 of VUQG01026493.1, read as the reverse complement.
GAGAGGTCCACGACTTGCTGCACACCTTACTGGGCATGCCCACTAGCATGCTGGGTGAGTCGAGTTTTGTGTAATCTGAAAATGCTGTTTTCTGACATTTACTGTCATCTGCAAAGTAAAAGTTTATTTATAGAAACTTCACAGCCAAGCCATGCATTGTCTTTATATAGTGCATACCTAATTATATGTCAGTGAGAGTTATTCTGTGCATGCGTGAACAAATGTTTCCAGTTTTACAGCAAAACTGGATTTGAGATTTGAACTTTGTTTCTCTCCCATGTTTTCTCATCCAGTTGTCTCTACAAACAGCCTACATTTTTAAGTCCACTTGATATGAAGTGTTGACCTGAGCTTTCAGTTTTGCAGGCATCTCCTATTTGACTGATTCTTTTTCAAAATAAAGAAATAGGGTTTTACACAGATGTTAGTTTTAATACACTTTGAAAAACTGTTGACTGGCGACTTCTCCTTTTCTTTCTCCTAATTTAATCTTTAATTTGCATGTTTGTGTCCTTTTCTGTGTCTTCCGTTCAGGTGAAGTCACTGTGAAATGGTTTGAAGCTGCTCAGACCGGGCTTCCCATGTGTGCTCTTGGAGCTGTGCTGGGGCCATTACGGCTAAATGCAAGGTATAGTTGGGATAACAGGAGAGTTTTTCTCTAAGTGTTGGGTTGAGTCTGATTACAGGCTGCCGTCTGTTTCAAAAAGCAGGAATAATGTCAAGTTTAGCTCTAAACTCCTTATATGATAAACTCTGACAACAGTCCCCTCAGTGTGCTTTATATTGTAAGGTAAAGACCCTACAATAATACAGAGAAAAAAACAACAAGGCTTCCCTCCAATGATCAACAGGGCGAAAGAAAAACTCCCTTTTAACAGAAAGAAACCTCCAGCAGAACCAGGCATCTGCTGCTTTCAGTTGGGAGTGACACACTGGAAGAGAGGCAGAGATTAATAATAACTAATGATACAAATATGAAGGTGTACTCTACATCCATTACTATTTAATCACAAATCGGTCAGATTAAAGGCTAAAAAATGTATATTTAACTGGAAGTTCAATATTAACATCGATGCGCTCTGTTGCTTGCTTTGATATTAAAGGAAATGAAATCAGAGCTGCCTCAGCAGGAGCGGAAGAGTCAGACAGAAACTCAGTGTTCAGTGAAAATCCCCACCAGAGCATCTGTTACCTTAGTAACTAACCCAGACTTTAAGTCTGCTCTCTTCCTGCAACAGAAATCCAGCTATTGAAGATCAGATGAGCTACCCTGATAAATATAAAGAAGGGGAACAGCAAGCTCAACAGGAAGGAATTTGATGTTGTAATCAGTTGTTCTCATGAAACATGGCAAAGAGTTGAGTAATGAATAAAAAGGGGAGCCAGAGGGAGAAGTGAAAACCCAGACCCTTCCCCAATTGGAGGTGGAAGTGAATGTTAGATTGTACACAAAAGTATTCACTCACAAATCCAAATCATTGAATTCAGGTGTTCAGATCACTTCCATGGCACCAGGTGAATAAAATCAAGTACCTAGGCATGCGCTCTGTTGTTATAGGTGCAAAGGGTGGGTGGATTAAGAATAGGATGTTACTCAAGTTCATATGCTTGTGAAAGCAGACAAGCGAATACTTTTGGCAATATAGTGTAAGTAAATCCATCTAAGTCCATTTCTGGAGTATTTGACGTGTCATTGTTTCTTGAAATTAAAAGCGATAAGCCATCTCAGTTACCCAGAAGCCAAACTGGGATTAACTTTCATAATTGAATGACCACCAATAACAGTTCTTCACTTTCAGTTCAGCACAATGGAGAAAATAACCAAGAGGATCAGAAGTCCTTTTGTACTTGGAATCAGTGGATACAGTGTAAAAAGTCCAAAGTAAAACATCTGGAAACAGTAAAATCAGTAAAATCCTGTAAGTGAGTAAATGACTACTCTGTGTGTGGGTGTGGGATGATGAAATGTATGTGGGCTGTTTGCCTGCAAGCCATAAAGTCTTCCTCATTCAATACCTGTGAACTTCCTCAGTATCAGGGGACTTTGTTGTGACTAGTTTATTTGCCAGGTTTCCTCATTATCGTTATATGACGCTCTCCTCTTCCTTCTTTGTGTTGGCCTCTCCCAGTCGTTTACGGTCACTCTTCACATCTTTGGGCCCGTGGGCTCTGCAGAGCGGTCGGCGTGCCCGCTGCGTCCTCAGCATCTTCTACGAGAGGCGCTGGGAGCAGAGCCTCGAGGACCTCCGGCGAGAGCTCAACATCGAGCCACCTCCTGTCATACCAAAGGCTACGAGCAAGAAGAAGACCTGAAAAGGGAAAGCATAATGAATGCTTTGGAAATTGCTCTACAAGAGACTAAACCAGAAATATCTAAAAGATTCTGTGGAAATTTGTAATGCTAGGGGGGAATGGAGAATTTCCCTCTTGGCAAAGATTTAAAAAAAAATCTCCTTTCCTGTTTTTCTGGTTTTAACGGAAGATGATCTCAGCTGATGAGACACTTTTATTTACGTCTAATGCTGCCAGATAACGGCTTCAATTGAAATTGAATTTACAAAACGAAAATAATCTAAAATGCTGATTAGATTGAGTGATACTTGGTAAGGTTATAATACCTTTAGTGGCCACTTTATCAGCTGCATTTTGCTAGTAGCAGGTTGGCTTTCCTTTTGCCTTCAAAGCTACCTTTATTCTTCATGCCACAGGTTCAACAAGGTGCTGGAATCATTCCTCAGAGAATTTGGTCTATATTGACATGATAGCGTCACACAGTTAGTGTATATTTATCGACTGCCCATCCATGATCAAAATCTCTTGTTCTACCACATCCTAAAGGTGATCTATTGGATTGAGATCTAGTGTCTGGAGGCAGTTGAGTACAGTGAACTCAGTGTCATGTTTAGGAAACCAGTGTTAGATTATTTGAGCTTTGTGGCATGGTTTGTTATTCTGCTGGAAGCAGTCATCAGACACTCAACAACGCCTGACTGTTATTGATTGTCAGGTAGGCTGTAGGGTTTAACAGATCGTCAGCTGGTATTAAGGACTGCAAAATGAACCAATGAAATACTCCCCACACCATTAGCAGCATGAACTGTTTATACAATGCAGGATGGATCCATGACTTCATGTAGTTCACACCATGCAGTTTTCTAACCCTACCATCTGAATGTTGCAGCACAAATCGAGACTCATCAGAGCAGGCAATGTTTTCTAACCTGTTATTGATGACCCTACATGAATCATAGCCTCAGGTTTTGGTTCTTAGATAACAGGAGTGACGCCTGGTGTGGTCTTCTGCTGCTCTACTCCATCTGCTTCAAGGAGTGAGTTCTGAGATGCTCTTCTGCATACCTTGGTTATGGCAAGTGGTTTTTTAAATTACTGTTGCCTTCCGATCAGTTTCATTCACAGAACTCCCACAATTCAATTCAATTCAATTCAATCTTTATTGGCAGACTTCATGTCCATAAAAACAAGACAGAAACACACACAACCCCCCCCCCCAAAAAAAACCACAAGGTATAAACCTTAAAAAAAAATATGTATAATAATAATAAAATATATACATATATAAATAAATAGAATATAAAACATTTGTAAACATATAAAACCATAATATATATATAAAACACAATTACTTAAAAGAAATCAATAAATACACAAACACTTCAACCAGTGCTTTCTCAGACTGGATGAGTAACGGGAACCACTCACTGTTGGATCCGTGAGTGCTAAAACACACTGGATATTTTCTCTTTTTCAGATAATTTTCTGTAAATCGTAGGGATGGCTGTGCAGGAAATCCCAGTACATCTGTAGTTCCTGCAAAACTCATACTGTCTGGCAATAACGACCATGCTACATTTGAAGTAACTTAAATCCCCCTTCCTTCCCCTTTCTGATGCTCAGTTTACAAATCAACAGGTAGTTTTTAGTTGTAAGTAGACAACTGTACATAATAAAGTGGCCACTTAATGTGTAAATATTGCCAGTTGTTTAAGGTTTATATAAAAGCTAGTATCGATCTAATATCCATGCAGTGACTAATTTCAAAACTGAATGCAGTTGTCAAATGACTGAGGAACAAAAGCACCTTATGATTCACGAGCTCTGATGGGGAAAGGAGGGTGTGATAGGGCAGCTGCATTCCTTGACCTTTTGACTGTCTTATCCCAAACTATACTCTCATTTTTACAGTAATAACAACATGAGGAGGAAGTAACATTCTGTACACCTGTAGAGCTGTAACGGGCGAACAGAAGCACCTTTCCTGGTAAAAACATAAATTTCAGTGAGATCACAAGGGATGTTTTTAAACTGTCCCTATAGTTTAATTCACTACTCAAAAATCTAAGAACAGAAAATCTTTGTTTACCTTTTCCAATTTAGTGTTTCAGATACAAGATATAATTTTCTTTGGGCAAATGCCTGATTTTGTGTCAGACGTTAAAGCGTGCTTGTTATAAATCTGATTATCTTTTGCAGAAGACACTTTTGTATGCAAAGTCTACGGTCTTATAGTGATTGCTACATCCTGGAAAATTTACTGTGTAAGTTTGAAATAACCGTTTGTTTCATCTCCTAATGACAAAGCATTTCTCAACTGCCTGAATAGGGAATGGTTTTGTGACATTATAGGCAGGATAATGTTTGCCACACCATCTTACATGGCGAACATGGAGAACATGGTGGCAGTTTTGGTGACCTCTGGTGAATGCTTGTCGAGCAGCAAGGTGCTGTACTCTGACCACAAGTGCTGGGGTCTCGTCCCACCCTCGTGGAATCTGATTCTGATGGTGTCTTGAGAAGCATGCACAAGTCACCCTCTGCAAGTCATTTTTTTAGGGCTCTGGAGAGCTCTTCCTGGTCTTTGAAATGTACGTTTGAAATTACAAGGGAGAAGACGATCTTGTACGGCCCTGCCCAGCTCTCCTCCTGTAGCAGCCCATCTCCTGATATCTCCTCCATACTCTTGAGACTGTGCTGAAAGATTCAGCAAATCTTCCAAAAGCATGCAATAATGTGCCTTCCTGAAGAAGCCAGACTACATGAAGAACCGCAATGGACTGTAGTATCATGTATCATGATCAACGGCCTTTGATCAGCAGTTTTTGATCAACAATCAATAGTCATGACAATTACCATATTAATGATCAAGGAACTGACCTCACAGCCCATTGTTCATTCAGTGGGCTAGTTTCAGTCATTGTGCAATAAGGTTGGGGAAACCTGCAGTCAGCTGAGACTAAAGAAATCACTTGGATGAGTGATGAAACAGAATCAACTTTTAGGGATCTCTTTTTGGAGGTTGACGTGTTTCCTCTCCGGTGGTCGTGTGTGTATATTCTACCTTCCAATTTAGGGTTATGAGGGGGCTGGAGCTAACTCGAGCTGTCACAGAGACAGACACATATACCCATGACCCATTTGGAATTGCCATTTAACCTCAAACATGCATGTCTTTGGATGTCAGGAGACACCCGGAGTACCCAACCACAGAGGGAACATAGAAATTCAGCATGGAAAAGCCAAAGCCTGGTGGATTCAAACCCAGGAACTTCTTTTGTGAGGCACCAGTGCTAATCACTGCACCACCAGCCACTGCCTAAGTCAGCAGTCTTGGGCAACCACGTCAGTATCATTTATATTAAATTTGGGGAAGTTGTTTCACGTACTCTCATTGACAGTATGTACTTAGTTTGGGAATATCCTGTATTTTTGCATGACTGACTCTATCCGTGGTCCTGGATATTCCACTTTTTCCTCACTGTGCTCACTGCTCTGACAGGAAACTTTGATAGCACAACCAACATCAAGTTTATGATATCAGTTTCTAAGGTCGGACAGTTGTGCCCTCTAGTGGTTAAAAAGTAGATGGCGCATCCTTCAGTGAGTGAGAAAACACTCACTGGCCACTCTGTCAGTCACACCCTGTTAAGCTGCACCGAAATGCAAATATCCAGTCGGTCAATCACATGCCACCAATGCTTTAAGATGATCGCCAGTGGTGATAGACAGCACACACATTTAAATCTTCAGTAAAAACACATTTATTTTCACATTTTTTCTCCTTGGCACCAGTGGAACATCCTCATCCTTTGTTGGCTGATTTTATTTGTATTTATTCTTTTTATTTCTGTTTTTTTAATCTTATTTTTATTTTAATGTTAAGTATTGTATTAAAATTTTCTGATGTTTTAGTGTAATTTTTCTTGTAGCTATATACTTTTAATGCACTTTTAAAGCACAACTGACTTTGATCAACTTTGTTGTTTTAAATCTGCTAAATGAACATGACCTTGAAATGATAGGAAGGCAACAGTAATTTAAATAACTACTTGTTATAATCAAAGTATACAGAAGAGATGTACACCTCGAAGCAGCAAAAGACCACACCTTGATTTCTGCTGCAACATTCAGATAGTAGTGTCAGAATTTGGTGTAAAGTATATGAAAGCATGGATCAGGCTGCTGGAGGTGCAATGTTGTGTTTAGTTAAACCCCACAGCCTGCCTGTGTGTTATTGTTGTGGGAGATTCTCATCACAGATGTGCAGCCGACAAATTAGCAGTAACTCTGATGCCATCATATTAATATGGGGGAAAAAAGTCTGAGGAATGTTTACAGCACCGTTGAATCTGTGCCATGAAGAAGCCAAAAAGGAGAGCCAAGCATGTACTAGCAAGATGGACCTAATAAAGTGTTGATTGAGTGTATTATAACCTTCACAAATGCCCTTTTTTGTGTAAGATTTATCAAGAAGTATCACTCTCATACATTTACATGTGGAAAATGACCAGTAGCTGGATTATTTGAACCAGCTTCCTCCTGATTACCTTTCCCGCTGCCCGAAAGTACCAAAAATCCAAATTACACCAACTTAAACACTGCGCTGTGCTTCACTGTATCCCAGTGGACACTAGCACACATACACAACATCAAACACTGCTGTGGCTCAAAGAAATAACAGGGTAAAATTAGACTCAAGTAATAAAAGAGTCAATTTTAATAACTCCTTTACTCACCACATAACATCTAAAATTTTGACAATACAAAACAATTTCAGATTATTGTTATAGCGAGTTTCTTTTCCACATTTAAAATAGTCCTGGATCAACCAGAATAAGCGATGTTTTCTTTGTGGACACTTGGTTAGCAACATGTAATCATACTAAAAACAAAAATATTCTTTATAAAAAAACAGTTATTACTATAACAACACTACTTTATAATGTGATCAGCTCACAAAGACATTTAAACCTAAAATAATTAGAAACAGTAAAAAATAAAGGTGTCTACAGCAGGACTGAATAAATAGAAACTGAGGCTGTGTCTGGAGTTTTCATTACTGCTCAGACAAGCTGCTAATTAAATCGACATTAGAGGACATTGTCTCTCTCTGGGGTTTCTTCACATCTTCAATGCTCATTTAGCAGTTTTGGCACTATGTGTGTGTGTGTGTGTGTGTGTGTGTGTGTGTGTGTCTGTCAGTGCAGTATGGTGATACTGCGGTCAGTCACAGCAAAGGCCGGCAGCAGCGGGGCACTGAAGTTCTGTGTGACTGAGTACAGCACAGCGCAGGAGTGTGGCTCGTAAAAAAGCAGCGTCTGACTTGGCCAGTCCAGCAGCAGGCCCACCCTCTCTGGCCTCCTCGCCACTTGTATCGGCACCTTCTTCCCTGCGTGGCAGAAGGAGTAGTCTCCGTCGTAGTGAGACAGCACCCAGGACTGACTGTTGTGGCCCAGTCGAGCCTCGTTCCCAGAACCTTTGCGCTCCAGGGAGGCGTAGCAGACCCCGACTTTAAAGGCGCCACTCTGGCCCACGTCTACCACCCAGCTGTGGGTGCCGGACGACATAGGCAGCGAGCCTAAAGCGTTGGGCCAAGAGTCAAATCGTGCTGGGTCGTAGGGTGGAGACTGGCGTGGTTTTTTGTGGAGGAAAGTTAAAGTGCAGAAGTCATCAGACAGAGAGAGAAGAGGGCTGACTGTGCACTCATCGAACTTTAAATATGATGACCCATAAGCTGTGAGAAGAAAGGAAAAGGGTGGATTACTATCATGTTTTTGTTTTAATATTTTTTCTTCATTAAACATGAGAATATGCAGTAAATACAGAGAATATAGAGAATATAAACAGGATATCAAGCAAATTCTGAGCGCTGCCAAACACATAGGACTTTCCGCACATGGCCACTTCTTTAAACACAGAATACCTGGAATTACTTTACAGACCTGCCCTCGTTCATCTTCCAGATCTTCCTGATATACCAGTAACTCCTGAATTTCTAACTTGCACCAGTATAATGTGTTTCAGTTTCCCCTACATTCAGATGTCCAGGCACAACAAACCAACACACATAAGGACATCAGGTTCTCTTTGGAGATATATGTGTGATTACATGCTCATACTTGTGTCGCTAAAAAATAAATGTAAGTACCGTATGTGCTTTATGTTAAATTTGCCACAATTAACAGGGATATTTTGTAGGGCGTGTCAGTCTGTGTCTGTATTGACAATGAGAGTGACGTTGTCATCATCTTACTATTAAATCTCTGTCTTTCTTTCTGGATACTCACCCTACACAGTCAGGAGTAGCACACATGTATATCTTAGGTGTCTAAAGGTTCTTATCTATGTCACGTATCATGATATCATCATGTTGTTTAGCAACCGCCTACCAATGGCCTAAAATGACCCACTTGTAGAATTTGTGCATCAATAACACCTTAGAAAAGCCCTGTTTCATTTTAATTTCACCACAGTAACACCTAACTGGAGATAATCTATCTGATTTTCAGGAGATGGACCATACCCCAAAACCTCCTTACACACATACATCGATAAACTTGCCTAGCAACCACCTTACAATGGACTACAATAACATTTATATAGTAGAGTAGGACTTGAGCATTACAGGGGACACAAAAAAAAGGACTAATTTTTCCTGCCCACAATTGATCCATCTACCACCCCTGCTTTTAAAACTTTTATTACAAATTTAGTAGACCACCACATGTAACATTTATGCAACAGCTGCAAATGAAGAGTATTGATATTTACCAAAATTTTTTTTTTTTTCAAAAATGTTTTTGCAATGTTTTTCCACCAGCATGTGCAAATTTTTTAATAAAATTATATTTTTAATGCTAAATATAATTATTTTTGGTTATCTATTCATTTTCAAGTGAACTGTTTTTTTTTAAAAAAGAAAAAAATGAAGCAACTTTTTTTTGGGAATAAGATGTTAAATTATTTAGTTGGATTCCTGAATACAAAAATTAGTTTTAGTAACTGAATGTTGTTCTTGATTTACTTCTGACCTCTCAGCCGCAAGTGCCAGATCAAATTTGGGTATAAAAACAAGAACTCAGTTTGTTATTTCTCTAATAAATAACATAACTTTACATTTTAAACAATGTTTTTTAATCAATTAATTCAGAAGATATTGTGCAGGTAAACTAAAATTAAAATGGTCATTAGCTGTATGCCTCATTTCAAGGCGTTATTTTACTAACTGTCACATTTTAAAGAGTACTTTAGAATAATCATCGAGTTTCACTTACGCTTGACTCTGCCATACCCCGTAATGGATGTTACTGCAGTACAATAACTACTTTCCTTTTATGTCAGAAACAAAAACTATAATTGGTGTTAATCATATTTTTCACATTTGAATATAATATACTGTTGTTAAAGAATAGGGTAGGAAATTGAGAAGAACTGGTTCCCAGTAGTTCAATTCCTTGGAATTGTTAGTGTGCTTTCCTGTTGATCCCACTTATTGGTTCCATTTGCACTTCTACTACAATCAGCTGATTTCTAGAATCGATTCGATTCCGATTCACAAGGTCCCGATTCGATTCGATTCGGGGAAATTTTGCCCCAGACAGTCAGAAATATTATAATTCTGATTACTTATCAGAACATATCCATATTTTTATATCTATAAAAAGAAAGCTGACACTTGTGAGACTTTATCAAAGGTGTAAGCATCACAGCAGGTGCCTTTGTGTCAAAGTAACTGAGGATA
>VUQG01026492.1:0-18549 GCA_015106755.1 Etia nguti | reverse complement strand
GTGGTCTCTCCGCTGTGATCCAGGTAAACTCGCTTTTTCTGGCTGTTGTCGATCACCGATCGCTCCGATGGCTTCTGTGTGCGGACAGAGCAGCGCGTCAAAGCGCAGTCACAGCGGAAAAGGCGCACTTTGTGCCGCAGTCAGTCGCACCGAAGCCGGTCTGGTTTGAAGCGGACAGATCCGGTCTCGTGCCAAAGTAGGTCTCCCCGATAGAATTGGTTTCCCCTGCGTCGGGAGCACGCGCTGGGCTCTCCAAATCACGGACAAACAGTGTCCCACATTCTTGATTTTTAGTTCACAAACACTTCTCATAACGACTAACTACTCCTGAAACTTTGGAGGTTTTAGCTCTTTATACAGTAAAGTTACAGGAGGATAAAAATAATTATCGGGCAAAATGTCCTTCGTTTGTTAAAATAATCCCGTCCGATACCACGTGAGAACAATAAATATAGAATTTTCTGTTGTAACCCTCAAACTGAACGGTAATGTAACCACACTCATTTTTCACAAACTAAAACATCACTACTTCCTGTGTGCTCCTGACGCAGGGGAAACAGATTCATCAGCGGAGGAGAAAAAATGAGCTCACGTTTAATTCGAGGGGCTCGGAACTACAGGTGACAGGTGGAGGTGGACACGAGTGAGGAGAGAAACAGGTGGAGGGGGAGGTTAGAATCCCTGGCTCCACCATCCACGGGTGGAGACGAGGGTGACCGAAGGTTTGAAGAAGGTTGGAGACGGTGGGGTCAAGCTGAAGATGCTCCGATGGACACAAGTCCATCAGAGGGACAGGCAGCTACAGCCACCTGTCAGTCAAACAGGCCACGCCCCTAATAATGCAAACTTTAAGCTTGTGATTTAAACAGCGTCGTCCACGTACAGGTGCCCTGCAGCAGGAAATCACCTACAGTGACCAAAGTCCGCTAGAGGAACTGCAGGTCTCAGCTGCTGGTTAATAAAGTTTCTCAAAAAAGCGTAGGTGGGTTTGTCATGGTCAGAAACGGACCGGACGCAGGCATAGACCGTCCTGCGTCGGTTTTTTGCCCTGTCAGATGATTTGTGCTGTTTCCTGCTGTTGCAGAGTCAGACGGCCATGAACGCCTCCGACAGCGATGAGGACATATACAACGAAAGGTCGGCCTTGGTCCGGTCCGAGTCTCCCGCGCTCCCCTCCTACATACCGGACTCAGACCTCACGCCCCCCAACGGCACGCCAACCAAAAGGTTAAAGGTCAGTTTCCCTTCGCTGAGTCTCTCCAGCGTTTCGTTCCCACATATCCCGCTGCACTGACGCCAAGTGTTGCCCTTTGTTGGCGCAGGCGGGGTTAAGCAGGAGGCCGGGGGCGGACGCTGCAGACGGCGGCGGTGGCGGGTCAGATCAGGAGGTGGAAGCTGAGGAAGAAGAGCTGACCCTGAAATATGGTGCCAAGCACGTCATCATGCTCTTCATCCCCGTCACCCTGTGCATGGTCGTCGTGGTCGCCACCATCAAGTCTGTGAGCTTCTACACGGAGAAGACGGACCAGCAGCTGTAGGTCCTCGCTCCTGCCGCCACCGTACGCCGACACCTTCTCCCCTCTCAGCTAACTGTGATGTTTTTCTCCACAGGATCTACACGCCGTTCACGGAGAACACCTCCTCCGTTGGCCGCCGCCTCCTCAACTCCGTCCTGAACACCATCATCATGATCAGCGTTATCGTGGTCATGACCATCTTCCTGGTCGTCCTGTACAAGTATCGCTGCTACAAGGTGAGCTCCTCCTCCTCATATTCGCATAGTCTCTCCTGCTCCTCCTGAATGTAGATGAAGGAGACGGTCCGAAGTTTCTGCTGAGTGCAGACGTGCTGTGATGTCACGTGTGATGTCACGCAGCCTGTTTTATTGGAAACGGAAAGCCGACCTCCCCCAGAAAACCCCTCCTCCCCCACTGCTGGTAAAACGTTTGTAACACACTTTGAAAGAACGTTCATCCCGCTGACGTCCATTTCAGGAAATGATGCGCTCCTTTAAACACTTGATGATGTAATGAGCACACCGAGCGTTGCTGCTTGTTGTGTTACTGAGTGACCAACCTTCAATTACTCCATCTGTATGATAGACTAGTGTTGCATTCGAGGACCAGTGTGCTCTGTACAGGAAGTGACACTTTGATGTGTTTGTTCAGTTCATCCACGGCTGGCTCATCCTGTCCTCCCTCATGCTGCTCTTCTGGTTCAGCTTCATGTACCTGGGGTGAGTCCTGTGATTGGATAATTTTACTGACGCCACAGCATGATACAGAACGTTTGTCAGAGAGCGTCTCAACGCTCGTGTTGCTTTTCCCGATTTCCAGGGAGGTGTTTAAGACATACAACCTGGCGATGGACTACCCGACGGTGGGCGTCATCATCTGGAACTTCGGGGCGGTGGGGATGATCTGTATCCACTGGAAGGGCCCGCTCCAGCTGCAGCAGGCCTACCTGATCCTCATCAGCGCCCTCATGGCCCTCGTCTTTATCAAATACCTGCCAGAGTGGTCGGCCTGGGTCATCCTGGGTGCCATCTCCGTCTACGGTGAGTGGAGGCTTCAGACCTGGGGGTGGGGGTTGTGGAGAGCTCCCTGCTAGCTCCAGGCGGCAGTCCTGCTCTCAGTTTTCCCATCATGCTTTGCTCAGGTTTTTTGTGCTGTTGCAGACCTGGTGGCCGTCCTCAGTCCTAAAGGTCCTCTCAGGATGTTGGTGGAAACGGCTCAGGAGCGTAACGAGCCCATCTTCCCAGCCCTCATCTACTCCTGTGAGTGCTTCCAGCAGCTGTTATCGATCAGAGGCGATCAATAACAGCTCTGTAGTTTATCTAATGTTCTGGGTCATTTTTGATTCTAATGTTTGTGGCTGTTTCTTTCTCTGATCGTTATAAGAAGAGTCTAAAGGTTTTAGGAACGTGCTCCTAGAAATCAAACCTTTGAGGTCTTCTTCTGCTCACCTCCTGTCTGCAGCTCTGAGGTCTCAGAGCACTCCGAGTAAGCGCCTCATAAACGACCCCGAAGGAAACTCGGAAACAGAAAGTTGTTTTTTGTGAAGCACTTCCTGGAACCTTTAGATCTCGGCTGATAAGAAACTGACAGACTCATAAATCGGCCGTTTAGATGTTCCCGTCTTGAAGCGCAGGTAAAGTTCGTGAAGGATTCAGAGTCTTGCATCGAGCCGCTGCAGCGCTCTTATGTCCTGATACGATCACGATCCTCCGGGTTGAATCTAAAACCGTTCATATATAAGGAAGCACGGCGCTACGACCCAATGACATCACCTTTCATTTTGTTCTGTGTTCAGCCGCCATGGTGTGGACGGTGGGGATGGCGAGCCCCAATGAGACTCACCGCTCTGAACCAGGTTCAGTATCGCGCCCATAACATCTCCACATTTGTGTGTTCATCCACAGAACTAATACTGCTGCTCGGACGCCATTTTGTTTTTCAGATGAGGAAGCGGAGCAGAGTGACGGGAGGGCGGAGCCTCCCAGCAGACACTCCAGGTTGCTTCCAGAGGACGAGATGGAGGAGGACAGTGAGTCTGCCGTCACTCAGCTGTCCGAGGTTAATGCCAATCTGCTGTTCTTTGACGTGTCTCTGTTGTGTGTGCAGGAGGCGTGAAGCTAGGCCTCGGCGATTTCATCTTCTACAGCGTTCTGGTTGGAAAAGCCGCGGCGACCGGGGGCGACTGGAACACGACGCTTGCCTGCTTCGTTGCCATTCTTATCGTAAGTTTTAATTTTGACACCCTAATGTCTACGCTACAACAAACTCTCAGCGTCTACAGTCACACCAACCCATATCAGGTGTGCCAAGAATCTGATCCCGGGAGTCCGCGATGCCAGGCGTGGGCTCGGGCTGGCGGAGGAATAACAGCTTCGTGGCCACAAAGACGATACGTTATAATATCCTTTGTGTGCAGACGTTATGATTCAAATAGTTTCTTTAACTTTGATTTAGTAAGAGAAACGTGCGTGCCCTGTGTTTTGGACTGACTCACATTTAAACGCATGTCTGTACAGCAGGAAGCCGAGGGCGGGGGAGGCAGGACTCAGAGCTGTGAGGAGGGTCAGGTGACAGGATACACCTGAGCTGGGTCAGAGTAACAGCACACACCAACCGTAACCATATTTATTGAAACAGTTTTTTAGATGAAACCACGCCGACCACAACCGCAGACAGGACAGAAAACAGGTAACCAGGGCGAGGGGCGGGCTTCACGGCACGGCTCAAACAACCCAGGACCTGAATGTACTGGTTCTCACTTACAACCGCTCCGCCTCCTCCTCACAGCTCTGAGTTACAGCCTGTCTGCCCTCTGTCACCGCACCATCCTCGATCACACTTAGGTGAGTTTAATGAAACAGGAAAAATAAAAAGTTTCCACCTGAGATCAACAGGCGCCGACGTCAAACACGTAAAACTAATCGTATGAGGGAAGCCTCGGGAGGCTGCGAGCTGTGCAGGCCATCGTCAGGCACGCAGGACTTCCTCACTTAAAACAGCACCTGTGCTCACCTGTACCTCTGTCTCACCTGTGCCTGTCTCAGGGTCTGTGCCTCACTCTGCTTCTGCTGGCCATCTTTAAAAAGGCTCTGCCAGCGCTGCCCATCTCCATCACCTTCGGCCTCGTCTTCTACTTCTCCACGGACTTCCTGGTTCAGCCCTTCATGGACAACCTGGCCGCTCACCAGTTTTATATCTGAGACGAAGCTCCGCCCACCTCACCCCCCTCCTCGTTATCCCGCCGGACCGCTGCCTTTTGTTGATGTAACGCACAAAGATTGTTTCCTGCGCTGGCCCTCAGACCGCAGGAAGTGATGTAAGAGCGAGAGAAGGCTGGGCGTGGCTGTTACCTGGTTGTTTCTGCTCAGGTTGTTTCTAGGTTAGCTCACCTGCTGACTGATCATTTAAACCCTGTCTGTAGTCTGTCGTGTTTCTGAAGCGGATGCTGAGCGCTGTGATTGGGTGTTTCCTGCTGACATGATTCAGTTTTTGTTCCAAAAGGATGTTTGTTATCATTATTTTGTTATTTCACCTTTAATTAAGCAGGTAAACCTCACTGAGACACAAGGATCTCGTTTTCAAGAGTGACAAAACTACATGTTAAAACAAGCTATAGTCGTTACAGTTCATATACCCAGTGAACTGCAAATGAAACAAAAGACAGGATTTTTTATTTTTGATCCAGAAGGGAAAAAAAGTTAAAAAATAATAAATGAATCCAAAGTGACAAGAAAAAAGTGCAAACTGGATTTTTATTCGAGTCTTTGCATACGTCAGCGATGCCGTTGCAAACACTGAAACATTTATAAACATTATAAACCCAAATATAGAATGAACTCATCATTAACAGCTGCAGCCGCGCTCACAACATCACAGATGTGATGTCCGGCCTGTAGCTTCGGTGTCAAAGGTCACGCATCGGTCTGTTCTGGCCTTTCATTGAACAGTCGAGTGAAGAGCCGCGAGCACAGCTGGAAACAGTAACGTTGACATAATTAGCCTGCTGTTAATGAAAGCTGAAACTCTTCTGCTCATTTCCAGCTCCGTGTTTTAATTCTCCCACAGCAGCTTTGCATGATTCCCAGTTCATAATCATCCTTCTTTACCTGACACCGCACCTTGGTGCAGCCAGCCTGTCTGAAAAGAGCCGTTTCAGGTCCTTCTGCGTTTAAGCTGGCTTTTTTCTGATTGGCTGCTCTCCTAAACAGGTGGGTGGAGTTTCTCCCCTCTCGGTGACATCATCCAGATCCAGAGTGTAAAAATCTGACACACTGAGTGTTCAGAGCAGCCTGAGCTGAACGAGCTCATGGTTACTGTGAACGTCTCGTTAGGAGCTGACAGCGTGCACACTTTCCCACTTCCTGTGCAGACAGGAAGCATACAGCTGGATGTTTTTGTCTGTTTATGGCAGCACCGCTCAGAAATAGCTCAGATTTTCAAATTGAAAATAAAATCTGCTCTTTTTTTAACTGATTATCAGACTAATTATAACTTTAAAAAGAAAACTGCTAAAATAAATATATTAATGTGTTTTCTGAACGCAAACAGAAACACTGCGTTTTGGGCCTAACAGGATGCCATACAGAGACGGAGCAGGTGTCCTGCTTTCTGGATGATTCCATGTTTAATAATCTGCTGTAGCTTTAACACAACCTGGGCAGGTCTTAAATGTCCCAGTTCTTCGTTTTTGTGCAATAAAGTGTATTATAATCTGGTTTTTTAGCCTTGTTTGGCTCCTGATTTTGGTTTCCTGTATTCAGTGTTTTCATTCTTACAATAAAAATTATTTTTCTTGTCAAACTGACTTCGTCCTTTAAAGCTTACATTTGGTTTCAGATTATTTTGTCTGGAAACTTTATTAAACAAATGTTCGCACTCATTTTCCCCCTCAAACAATATAGAAAATTACACTTTGTATATCTTCAAAGATGTATACAATTAAATCTCAAATTTGAAAATTATTTCATGAGTTTTTTGACATACAAATAAAAGTTACAAATTCTTAAAAACATTTTTTCTCAAACTCCTGTGATCTTACATCACCTCCTCGCCCTTTATGAAGTTCACATTTTTTTATTCAGATTTTTCCTCCCTTTTACAAATTTTCTCTTTAACTTTGAAAGAACCTTTCACTAGCAGCACAGAGCAGAATTAGCCCTTCAGAATAAAAGCCCAGAGCACAGTACATCTTTCACATCCTTTATTTTTAATTATAAAAAGAAAACAAACAGAAATGAGCTTAGACCAATGAGACTCTTCAATTTCTCTCCTCAAACTGGGATTTGTTCTTCAACAGGAACGCAGCCAGGTACTCGATGGGGTTCGGCGGTCTGAAAGAGGAAACAAACCTTCAGTGGAGGCGTTTTAGGCAGAGCGAAACCAGAAAGTTTGACATTTTCACAAATGAATTTTAATGACTAAAGATTTCCTGAATGAGACAACGGGCCGAGCTCGCGCAGACTTCATTCTGTTCAAAACCTTTTCATTCACCTAGGAGCTCACAGCACAGAGCCCTCAAACGGCAGCGCCCGCAGTGGCGTCCTGAGCATGAAGATGGTCCTCCTGAAGTGGGAGGTAATTCTAACGGTTACCTGATGATGTCACGCTGACGGAGGAATTCAGACGTGCAGGCGCGGACAGTTGACGGCGTCTGGACAAAGAAGATGGCCGAGCGATAAATACGACCTGTGTGTCACAGCAGCGTGCGGAAGCACTTGACTTCTGGGAGTCTGAGGGGAAAACAGACCTGGACGAGGTTCAGCATGTCAAACACGTCAACCAGGCTGCCGCCGCCAACCAGAGCTGCATCCCTATTGGGTTGCTTAGTTATGCTGCAATAGGTGTAGGCTGCTGGGGGATTCCCATGATGCACTGGGTGTTTCTTCTTCACTCACTTTGTGTTAATAGACCTCTCTGCATTGAATCATACTTGTTATTAATCTCTGGCTCTCTTTCACAGCATGTCCTTTATCCTATCTTTCTTCTCTCTCCCCAACCAGTCGCAGCAGATGGCCGCCCCTCCCTGAGCCTGGTTCTGCTGGAGGTTTCTTCCTGTTAAAAGGGAGTTTTTCCTTCCCACTGTCGCCAAAGTGTTTGCTCATAGGGGGTCATATGATTGTTGGGTTTTTCTCTGTATGTATTATTGTAGGGTCTACCTTACAATAACTGAATTGAATTGAATTGATAAAGCAGAGTTTGAGTTACTCTGGGCCAAATGAATTGTTGACTTCCTGTTGTA
The DNA here is from genome assembly GCA_015106755.1 of Etia nguti. NCBI lineage: Eukaryota > Metazoa > Chordata > Actinopteri > Cichliformes > Cichlidae > Etia > Etia nguti. The sequence goes on along the minus strand of VUQG01026492.1, from coordinate 10,794 downwards.
TAATAAAAGCATGCTATAGTTTCTCAGCCAGATCCATCCCCTCACTCTTCACATTCAGCCTGAAACCCCTGTATCGTAACTTTCTAAATACATTAGCCTTTCACACATGCAGGCATGTGCCCCTTGGTGTTCCCTCCTGATAATCCTGATAAATCCTCTAGTCTCCTCTAGTCCTTGGACAAGATGCTTCTGATGTAAAAATCCATCCTAATCTAAATATGTAGATCAATCTGCTGTGGCAAATAAACGCAAAGTTTTATGTTTACTTAATAATTTCTGTGCTTGTTGAAGGGAGAAATTCGGGATACTGAAGCTAGAATTTTATTGTTAATCTCACAGCTATATTGTAACCTTACATCTGAAGACAGTCATTTCTGACACCAAAGACTCCTTTGATTCCCAATATCAAACAAATGCTGAGGCACCACTGAGACTTCAAAAAGGTTCACATTTTCTCCCAAATTTTTGAATAAATAGGGTCTGAATGATGTGAGTCCTGAACTATGAAGCAGGACTTTCTTTTGTCTAGGTGACTTCAAGTTTAACCCTGGGTTTTCTGTACTACAAAGGTGGTTCAAGTCTCAGCAGGGTTAATCGCCATAGTAACTTATGTTGCAAACCTAAGTTGCTCCAGGGCAGGTTATGTTCCAGATTAGAAATCAACGGGTATGAAATCGTTTCCTACTAACCAGTCAGTTCTCTGGAAAATAGCGTTACAATTCCTGTAAGAACCGTGACTTCTGTACACAGAGAACAGAAGGATCTAAAGCGGCTGTGTTTCCCCAATCAGCACCAATATTAAATAGATTTTTAGTTATAACTTTATTTCTTGATTTTTAAAAAATGGTTTTATTGCTTTATATGGGTTAATGTATGATCCTAAAACAGGACACCTATTTGTACTTGCTGACCTTACTGTATATCAAATTTGCATGTATATTTATTCTCTACTTTTAGACACCTAAACACTACTGAGACTGTTGTAAACATTCATTTATTGAAATACGTAAATATAGACTTTCAGTCTGTTTTGTGTGCTTAAGTTCTTCATAACATTTAGAATGAGACTCACATTTTTTCTTTAATAAAAGTCAATGTTGAGATTCCCCAGTTGGCAAAAACAAACACTATGGCACATCACATGGCAGGAAGAAGACACTGTACGTGGACCAAACTTCAGCTTAAAGGAGATCTGAGATTAATCTATTGAGAACATGAGGTTAGTCGTTAACATGTTTGGATTACTGGCTAAGCTTAATATAAACTCTGAAATCTTAGCTGGCATAACACTGATTATTTTCTGGGAGAACACATTTTTAACGATAACGTGTGCATCAGTTTAAAAAAGAAAAAAAGACACTTAAATGTGTTTCGCATGTTTTCTTGAATAGCACTAATAAAAAATGGAGAGGTTGAGAATTATCGCAGATTATTTGTAGGAACAGTTGTAGCTTGGACCCAGGAACAGGTTTATACATCATCACTTAAAAAACGAATTAGGTGAACAAGAATATTCTAGTTGTCATAAATCTTGTAAAGTCAACAACAACAGTCAGAAGTTGATGAAACTCACAAAGCTGTTGAATCACGTTGCCTTGATATTTTGAGTTTTCTCAACTTTTTTTCTCAACAGTGTGGTTAGCTTCCCATTAGGACATTTGTATTTTGCATTGAGCTTCCCTTTTCCCGTCACTTTTTACTTTTACTTCCTCTTCATTGTTAGGCACTTAAAAATACTGTACTTGGTTACATAGGCACTACATACAACTTGGTTTAGTTTAAACATGTGGATCGTAACCATACTTGATGACAGATGATGTGTTAGGGGTGACACAGTGACCCATGCAACAAATGACAAAAGAGATCTTGTGACAAAGTTATCCATACTTGTGACGGTCACAACACTGGCAGCTTGATTGAGGTCTTGGGGATGAGGATTTCATTTCAATTTAATTATTCACTTTTATTTAGATAGCACAAAATCACATCAACAGTCCCCTCAGAGCTCAAGACGCAAGGTAAAGACTATACAATGATAAAGGGAAAACCCCAACAATTAGCTGGTTTGCTATGAGCAAACACTTGGTGACAGTGGGAAGAAAAACTCCCTTTTAACTGGAAGAAACCTCCAGCAGAACCAGACTCAGGGAAGGGTAGCCATCTGCCTCAGTGCGGTGTGAGAGGAGGGAGACGGGACAGAAGCCACACTAGAGAATGAGATGGAAATTCCCTTCAGTGAGTCTCAACTAATAATTAGCCATTCAGTCTTGATGACATCATCTGTTAACCTCCTAACATCCACCAGGCACTTCTACAAGTAAGAATTTTGTTTGGTTAAAGCTGGTCAATCTAATACCCATACCCTTAGTTACTGTATCTGGGACTGGAAGACTGTTTACTTCACAGTTATCACATATCATAAACAATATGCATCCAGTGTGTTATCATTTGATAAGCCTCAATTATGTCTTATCTTTTCATTTTACAGAAGGACAAAAAGGAAGTATTTTGATAACAATAACAAAAAAAAATGATAAACCTTCCATGACAGGGATAAAGATACAGCAATGTGGGCAAATTTGTGTCTGTACAGTCATACCATACATTATTACTTACAGTTTGTGAAAAACAATCACAACATTCTTACATGGCTGTGGATGGTGGATAATGCTACTGTCTAGCTACTTCTACTGAAAAATTGAAAAACTGCTTGAATTGCCTCTATGTACTTATTATTGTCTTTATGCACAATAATAGTAATCACAGTGAACTTTATATTTTAAAGACTCTATAGCATTACAAATGGAACCTCCAACTATCTATCCAGTAATCCTCTTTGAGCCAGCGCTAAAACTCCCTTTTATCAGGAGGAATCCTCTGGAAGCACCAGGTTTAGGGTGAGGAGAAAGCAATGAGAGAACAAAAGAGTGTAGAGGTGACAAATAACATTCAATACAACAAACAATCAAAGCGTGGCTGGGTGGTGAGGCCAGTAACCACAGAGTGGGAACACGCAGCTCTGGTGCCAGAGATACCTGCAGAAAGGAACAAGGAGACAGGACAGAGAGAGAGAATCACAGACTATGGGAGAGATGGTTAACACTGCATCTATGATCTCTGGTAAGACAAAAGTGCAGGAGTGTACAGTAAGGTAATAAACGCACTCAAATTTCAGCTCAGTCATCAGTTGTCGCTCCGGAGGCAGGGCAGGTTGTCTCCCGATCAGAAGGTTGGAGGTTTGATCCTCGTCTTCTCTAGTCCTTGGACAAGATGCTGAACTCTGAGTTGCTTCCAGTGCATCCATGTGAGAGTGTTAATGTTAGGTTAAATGTGTGCGTGAGTGAAGTTGTCAGAAGAAAGTGTCTTGAGTGTTCAAATGGAAAAGTGCCATATACAGTCCATCTTTCTTAAGTCTGGAACTGCAGAGATGTGAGCAGGATCAATAAAAGTAGTGAAAACCTGGAAATGTTTGACTGAGATGCAGGAGAACCCTCAAGAAACATCTCCACAATATGGGGAGTCCATCCAAAGCAATCCATGCCACAGTAAAATCTGTTTAGGAAATCATTCATACCTTTCACCATGTACGAGACAAGGGGAACACACTTCTAAACACATATTTTTTATGATGTTCGCATCATTTTGCACAACTGTTTATCTCTTTATCTTACTTTTTTTTCATGTAGCCTATATCTAATATATCAATATCTAATGCCCACATTCGTTTTATTTACTTTTTTTAATAGTATTATTTTTATCTAAATAAAAAAGAAACAAAAAGAAAACAAAAAGAAAACAGCAGAGATTCTAAGAACACCAACACCAAACTGACATCCAACTTGCGACAAGTTTTGGTGGTCCAAAACATCCGCTGTTCTGATTTACCCTCTACCAGATCCAAATTCTTTACAACGTTAACAAAGAGCAACCAAACCTAAAAAGGTTTGTCCCACAGAAAATGGTTTTTGTTTTTTGCTTTTTCTAGAGGGAGGTTTTGCATAATTTGACTTATCCTGTGTGTAAAGTCTGGCTTGTCTTCCCTCCGATACAATACTGTTGTGTTTTTGGCATTTCAAAGTCTGACGTCCGTTAGTGTCTGTTCATTTTTATTATAATTGTGTCCTTTTGGATACAAAACAAGTAAAAATAGCTTTGGGTCTACCAGGATTTGTTTTGAAATAATCTCCCCATGTGTCAATTTGACCTCTTGCTCAAAATGTTTTAATCTTTCTGACATTTAATTTCGCAGGAGTTACATATGCTAACATTAACTAGAAAAATATAATCAAAGTCTGAGCTCCAGCACAAAGTGATTCCAGTGACTAAGTCTTTGTTTCATGCACTCAGTTTGTAATGTTAACTTTCTGATGGACAGAATGGAGCCTTTCACACACTTTCACAAAAATTCCTACATCATCTGTGTTTCAACAGGTGCTTGATGAGGGTCTACTAAGTGAGATAAGTCCACCTGCTTTTACAAAACTTCTTAGGTGTAGCTATTTAAGAGAAAAAGAAGCTTCCTATTCAAAGCGGCATTATGCTTCAATTCTTCAAAATCATCAGTTTGGATGATAGAGATCTTGAATTTTTTTAAGTCCTTTGGAAGCCCAGAATCTGAATGTAGGACCTGCAAAACTGTTTCTCCAACGTTGATCTATTTTGTGATGAAGACTCCATCTATTTTAAATATTTTCCCGCATCTCATTTTTAGCATCTGGAGTACTGGTATTCTTCAGAATTTTTTCTACACATCTTTGAAAGAGGTGAGGTGTATTGGCTTTTTGAAGAAACGTTTCCAGAAAGCTTTATAAGGGCTTGAGGATGTCAAGCGAGGCATTTTATAGAGAAACAAAGTCCACGTGTAAGTGGGCTGGGCTGAGAGACGGTGTCAAATGCAAGATTTTCAACCAGGACAGTTTTTGGATCCTGTATTTGTTTTTAAAAGTAGACTTCCAGTTTGTTTATCCACCAGCCAAAAATCAATCACCATAGATGTGGGCTATTAAACATTAGATGACTGTCTTCCAACTTCACATTAGTAAATGATTTAATAATTGATTAATAGACTGGTTTATTTGCCTTACAGAAACCTGGTTACAGAAGGATTAATATGTCTGATGATACCCAGTTATATTTATCTATGAAGCCAAATGATCAAATCAATTAGTTAATTAGTTGTTAGTTGGTCTTAAATACATAAATAATTTATACATAAATACAAAAACAATACTTAAATACATCTGCACAATATTTCAAAAATTAGAAACCTGAGAAACCTAGATTATATTTCTCCTATTCCGGCTTCATCGCATTGGCTCCCTGTCCCTGCAATCCTTCTTCTCACACACAAAGCTTTGAATAATCAGGTCCCATCATAGCTTAAAGACTTCATAGTACCATATTATCCTAATAGAGCATTTTGCTGTCCGACAGCTGGCTTACTTGTGGTTCCTAGAGTTTTTAAAAGTGGGAGGTTTAAAACTTAAAACTTTCTTTTTTGATGAAGCTTATAGTTAAAGCTGGATCAGGTGATTCTAAACCGTCCCTTAGCTATGTTGCAATAGGCTGCAGAACTTTATGCAGTGCACTGAATACTTCTTCTCTACACACCTGTTTTCACTTCCCATGTATTTATATACCACGGCAGCATGTTATTACATTTTTGTCTTCTCTCTCCCTTATTTCTATTTTGTTTTGTCCTGTAACTCTATGCTCTGCATTCCCTTTCTCTAGTTGTCCACAGAACAGTAGTACATGTGCTCTAAGACAGTCTTGTTTTGAACATCTGAAACTGTTGTGTTACTGCAGATGGACACTCTCATTCCTGTGCTGTCTCTGGTCCCTGGACACGTCAGTGACATGTTCGGGTTAACCAGTAGTCCTATCCTCTCCCAGGGGTGAGAATCAGCAGTCAGGAATGTGATGTGAGTGGGCACAATGACGCTAATCCCCAGCAAAGTTGTTCTTTTTCTTCTCCTCCCCTTCTCACAAGATTTCCTTAATCGGATAATTCATGTCTTATTAAACAGCCAGTGCAGATCATAGATTGGGGTCTGGCATCGGGGGCTTCTCTCACCACTTTAAGGTTGTGAATGGGGGGACGGATTTATCCGTTAGACCCGAGCATCTTGGCATGCTGCATGATGGCTCACGTGTGTGTGTCGGACAGTGTGTTTCCAAATGAGTGTATATGTTTGTGAGCTTGTGATTGTACACTTTTGTGTGGGAAACCCAGGAAATCCAGTCTCCCATGCGCCAGCATCCATTGTGTTTAGTTTCCTCCTCTCTCTCTCTCTTTCTGAGTGACTCTGTGTGTTTAGCTGCAATGCTTCCCTCTTTGCTGTGGCTCTAATGAGAAGTAGGAGGAAGCCCAAGCCAGAGGATTGCACTTGGCAAAGTTAACTGGAAACAGTCTCATGAATGGGTCAGGGGAGTTGTGTTGGTAGGATTAGCTGTTATTATCTCCCTGTGCAACAGAATGGAGTTTTCCATCCAGACTCATGGTTACTTAAGATACACTCCTCCCCTTTCCTTCCATCCAACCTATGTCCGCAGATCCTTTCTTTATTCACAATAGAACGATCTGTCCAAAACATCCACATCAAAGAATCCCCACTTGAGTAAATAGAGACTGAAGGCTCATGTACAGTTAGGAAGAGCAACAGTGAATAAACACATTCACCACCCTTTGTGATACTGACAAAGGTTCAGCTTAACTTCTTTTCACTTTTCACTTTATTATCTCCAAATGGGGTGAATAATACACTCACATAACACACTCGTCCAATCATACAGAGGTTTAAGAAAGATACATTTGATTTACAATAAAAGGAAAATGTTGTGTTTTTCTTTTCCAGATTAACTGTTTTATTCCAACACCAAGACAGAGAGGTAATGAATTCAAACCAAAACTGATTTATACATTCTCTGATTTGAGGTATTGTATTTCTGCATCACTATCAAGACTGTGTAATGCAAACTGAAACCAACTTCTGCTCCTGAAGTTGTCACATAGTCAAAGCAACAGATTGTACAGTTTTATTAACTATACAGCTGCACTACCAACTACAGTTATATTGCTTTTGAATTAAGTAGCCTTCTGTTGATTCTGATGTCTCTAGATACTACTGCATGCAAGTGATCCTTTAAGGCAGTGGTGTTTAACCTGGGCACGAGGAAAGATTTTTGTATTTTTTATAAAAAGCATTACAGTTACATTAATGTACATATTGGGTACGAGTCAAAATGTTCCGAGGTTTTTTTTTTCTTATACTATATACACTGAAACTATTACATAATACATGAAGAATTAGGTAGAGAGAAAACATTGTAAACAAACCAATACATGTGGATTTTATATTTTCCAGTGTTTCGAGCTTTATTTGACTATTGGCAATATGTTAATCAGCCAAATATCTGTTGCTACACAGATTGTAATTGTTATCACATCGTAAAAGAAAAAAAATAGTAATCCAACTGCAAACGTTATATGTGTCACCACCCACTCATTAGTAAACAATACAGTATGAAACAGTATATGAAAGCTAGGACTTTACAGCAGGTAAATGGTAAACAGACTAGTTTTTCTACTCTGAGCACTCAGATCACTTGACATGCAACAGCCTGCCCAATAACTTTTCATGCTTTATCTTCCTATTTGACTATGTTGTTTATAAGATGATATAATTTTTTGTTCATTAAATGTGAAACTAATGACTGAGACCAGAAACCCATCAGGAAAAAGGGAAAAAAAAGAACAACACAAAAGGAGTCGCCCCCTGCTGGCCATTATAAAGAATGCAGGTTTGGCTTAAGTTTTCAACTTCAACGCCCATCATTTATATACAGTCCAACATTAGTCATAATCTCTATTCTCAAGCAAGATCCTTTAATCTCAGTGTGTGACAGTCCACCTCTCACATCAACTGTACTTACATTGTGACAGGGAAATGTAAACATGTGACATGCCTCACAAGTTACAGCCACAGCCTGTGTCAAAAACTGTCAGCATTTGGAAATAACTTCAAATTTTATGCTCAAAAAGATAACTACTGCTCTTTGAGTGGTAATTATCAAATTAAAATGGGATAACTTTGCTTATAACATTGAGAAATATGCGTTATTTTTATAGTTTGGATGTTTTATGGCATGGTTCCTACATAGATCCAAACTTATGGAAGTTTAATAAAGTTGTTTCAGTGCACCACTTTCATGTTTCTTGGAAGTGGCTTGTTAGATATCTTTAACCAGAGGAATAAAAACAACCTTTGTGAAAGGGAAGTTCAACAGGCTGTCAACAGTTTCATCAGTAACCATAATAGATAGAGGATTGTTTCACCCGAATAACAAAAAAAAGCCTTATTTTCTCACCACAAGACATGGTGTAGATGATTTCAGCTTTAAATTCAAGGATTTTTTACAAATAAAGTAACAGCAGAGCTGAGTACTAATTTGTGACTATCAAGTATTAAAAATGCCTATAATCCAATAGCTTGCCTCTTGCATTGCAGAAATCATATACAGGATACTCCGCAGGACAAGCTGTTTGCCTGTGGATTATCCTAAGAAACCAACATGTGGTTCTTTGAAAGATCTGCCTCAGAGCATCCCCTCAAAATATCACCTCTATTGTTTTGGGGTGGAGGCAGAAACTTCAGATATTTCAAAGTCTTGACAAATAAACTCCACACTACCTGCTTGACTAGGGTAAGGGGGAAAATATGTGTTTTGTAACAGTTGTGATGGGAGGTTCTTTGTGTGTGTTTACAGATGTAAGTTTCTAGGTCAAACTATTGTTATGCTGCTCTGTTTTTCACAGGATTCATCAATCTACCGCAGGTCACATTGATCTGCTCTGTTTGTAGAGGTTATTACAACATTTCTTGCATGTTTAAAGGTGTTTTCTGGCACCTCGTCACATTCCATCTTCATGGATGTTCAGAGCAGACCAAACACGAAGGAGTGGTACGAGTTGGTTAGCAGGGGTCACTGCAGTTCTTACACAACATGGAGTTCACTGACCCTGCCTGTATCTGGGCTGATGTGCTTGTAGGAAAAACATATTGTAGAAGGCAGAAGATAACACTCATGCATTGGGGAAATCCGTGATGAGAAACAATCTAGTGGGAGGATGTTTTTTTTCCTCAGCTAATCAGAAAAGAGTAGTTTGTGTTTTGGGCTCCTGTCAGATACCCATAGGAAGCATTTGGTTTCACAACCTTGCAGAAGCTTGGTTGTGAAACAGTTTTTCTTGGAAGCTTATTTGAATGTTTTGTCCACTGAAAGTATTTGAAGATTTAGGCTGTGCATATGGGTTTGATAAAACCTGAAAAAAACAACAACAAACCTTAAGGATGACTCATGTGCTTGAGCTCTATAATTTTTCCTGTTCCTGACTATACTATGTGAATCCTTTTAAAGCTTAAAAACATTACTGTATGATCTTTGACACTCACTGATACCTAGTGTTTTAGATGAACCCTTGAGTTCAGATTTCTTGGAGTCTTAAAACTCTTCAGGATTTCACCGCAGAGAAAAGATCACAAAATGATGACATCATTTTGAAAACCTCAACTATTACGGATTTCATTTGTTTGTACACTAACCAGTGTACTCCAAAAAAATAAAATACAAACTGAAAGTGATAGGAGACTGCAAGGTGGTGTCAGGGGAGAATGTAGCTAGGCAGCATAGGATGGTAGTCTGCATGATGACTGATGAAGTGAAGCCAGAGAGCAGAGGTATGGATTAAATGGTGGAAAATGAGGCTAGGTTAGGTGGAGGATGTACTCCTAGCCATGTAGCCAACAGCTGGGAGGATAGAAGTAAAGCAAAGAGAGAGGTGCCAAAGAAAAAGGAAACGCTTATAGTAAACTGTACACTAAGGAAGGTGAAAAGAACTTATATCTATTGGCTAGATAAGAAAAATTGAACTGGAAAGTTTGTGTGGCAGGTTAGGGCGATTAGGGCAGAGACGGAAATGTGCTAACAAATTAAGACAATGTGTTGAGAAGATGGAATAAGTACATTGATCAAGTCATTAATGATGAAAAAGAGAGAGGATGGATGTAACAACAAAAAAGTGGCAAGGTGCTTGTAAGAGTGACAGATCAGTCCAAGGTGAGAGTGGGAAGGTTTGAATCCAAGCCCCTTCTTGTTTGCAATGGTGATGGACAGGTTGACGGATGAGGTCAGGCCAGAGTCTTCATGGACTATGATGTTCACAGAGAACATTCTGTAATAAGAATAGGGAGCAGATGGAAAAGAGTCTGGAGAGTTGGAGGTGGAATGGATAGAGATGAGTGTCAGTGATGTTGTGTGATAGAAGAATAGTAGCAAGAGTGTAAGTGTTGCTCTTACCCAACTCATGAATGAGACATCAAGATTGAGATATAGAGCAACTCCTCCCCAACAATGTTGTGTGACTAAAGTTTACAGTGTTGTTTTTCTTCTAATGATGATCTAATATGTCTTAGTGCAGCCTTTCTCAAACTGTGGTACGTGTACCACTAGTGGTACGCGGGCTCTCTCTGGTGGTATGCGGGAAATCTCCAATTTTTTTTAAAGATTAAATAATATACCATTGTGGAGGTATGCAAAGACGACACGAGAGTTCCCGAGGCTCTTCTGGGAGCCGGAGTCAGCCAGAAAACGTCTCCGCGAGCATGAGTCCTCTATGAAGAGCAGCTTTTCCTTATCGCCAGCGGTCGCGGCCGCTACAGAGCGCTGGCGGACTCGTTTCCCTGGGCCTTAAAACTGCAAAGGCGGCACGGCGCTGTCACGCCCTTTTCCGCT
>VUQG01026487.1:19346-39900 GCA_015106755.1 Etia nguti | reverse complement strand
AAATAACATTTTTTTTTTTTTAAAAAAAAAATTAACAGTTTATTAAAAAAAAAAAAAAGTAAAATCAATACTGGAATCCCCAAATGACACTTACAGTTACTAACAGGATGTATTTTGAACCACAGTAGCTACTGTAGTGTCCTCTGTTTGTTGCCACCTTTGAAACAATCAGTGTCAACTGACAAAACAACACTGTTTCCGTGTATCATCCCTCTCCTTCACACACACACACACACTCGCATAACTGAGGCATGAGCACAGACAGCTGGGATAACATGACATCAAAGATTTGAAGAGGAGCAGTACTCAGCCTCACTCCAACCTGTGGAGCATGTTAAGCTGTGCAGCACAACATACCCAAGAAACCTTTCTGTGGTAAAACTGAATGCAGTACAAATACAAGTTCACTCTGAATCCACTGACTTTTTCATAAAATATTTGAAAATGTGTGCAAATTTAATGACTACTAGATTTTATTTCCGCAGAGCCGAAGCCTCGCAGGTAAGCGTGACCATTCACATTCATGGTACATCTAAAAATACAGCGAGTCTCTGGCTCAGACTTTAGCACATTAGCTTTGAAGACGGGATCAAATAAGAGCCACAGGTTTGAAGCTTGTGTGATGTTGTTTTAGAAATAATGTGAAAGCCTGCTTTTGTACAGCAGAAGCAGTACACATGGTAAAAATAAATAATTTATTAATGTAATTGTGTAAAAAGAATAAAGTAAACCGTGCAGAAATGCTATAAAGAGTGAGTTTACAGCATGAGGAAAAAAGACACTTTTGTGCTTAGCAGTGTGTGGGTTAAAAGCACCTTTGGCATCAGTTTTCCTGTTTTGTTTTGTTTTTTTAAACACAATCCCATCTTTAAACGTTTGCAAAGAGTCACTAAAAAGCTTTTAATGAAATTCTTTTAGCTTGTGCTAATGTTTAAGCTCTTTCTCAGAACCATTGTGTAATATAGGTTGATCCCCAAGTGTCGATAGTATCAATGTCAACCCTGGTACTGGTGTCAGATTGATACTAGCTCAATAATAGGCTCGATACTTGGTTTCTATCCACTATGTTCAGTATGTAGCCCACTGAACTGTGTTAAATAATTTATTATTATTTTGGAAATGAAAAAAATATATACGTCAAACATGCACTATACAAAATGTCTGAACCTTTTTGTGTTGACAGTCACGTCTATTTTATTTATAGCCTATAACACATTTAAACAACACAAGTTCACCCAAAGTGGCACATTTACATTACAGGCAAAATAGAAGAAATTGTGTTTTGCTGTGTTAATTAATTATTGGGAAAAGTTAAAATCAGTGATTTAGTGTTCGGAATTTACAAATTAACAACGATTCACCAAAACAAAAAACAAAACAAAAAACGATGACACACTTGCCTCCCCTACATAAGCTGCCTTTATAGGTTAAAAGTATCGGCAACACTGGCCCTGTATTTACTTGGTATCGGAACTATAACACAATTTGCAGTATCACCACACACACGTCTTTTAATAACAACTATGTTTTGCACACATTTTGATTTTGAAATTCAAATGTATTGAATTTGTCATGCAAAACTGTGTCACACAGCCCCAGGTTTCAACCTTCCTAGTAAGCACTATTTTAAAGGTTTTAGGTCTTTTTGTCCCTCCTTGGACCCCATAGCCTCCTGGGTCAAAGCTGTGTATTTGAACACAAACGCAGGCCCTTTGAGGCCGAGGCTTGTTGAGCTTTCATGCAGCAGAAAACACAAGCAGTGCAACACCAGCTCACTGTCCTCCTCCAGCTTGTCGCGGCAGATTTGTGTAGCCGCTGTCAGACTCATTTCTAAACAACAATGCGAGAAATGCTAAAAACAAAATTAGCTAGTTTGTAAGTTGTTGTTTTTTTTTTACCTGCTACAGGCGACGGTTTGCGGAGCACAAGCCACCTAGTTTTCCACTGTGAAACAAAAGAAAAGTTGTTTTTTTAAAAGCACTGGTCAATATGTGTGTGGGAGATATCCGCCGGCATAGTAAGACAAAGTAAAAGCAACCTTTTTCCCGTCTCTGAATCTGGCGTATCCCTCCACGACAACAGAATCCGTCATCTTCAGTCATGGTTCCTGACAGCTGCACGGTCGCTGCCTGAATGAGGGGTCACTTTCAAAATAGCTGTGCTCTCCTCTAGCGGGGCGCAAACTCGCCCCCCAGCAAGGAAGGCACATGGAAAATGGCATGACCAGTGTCTGTCTGTCTGCCTGCCTGTGTGTCCGTCTGCTGCTGCTGCCACCTGGGCTGGTACAGGGAGACTCTACCGCGTGTTTAACATGCCACACACCACTCTAACAGTAAAACCGAGTTGGTTAATACATCAAACTGGACGTATGCAGTCGCCGGACACTTTATTAGGTACACCTTTTCAACAGCTCGTTAATCAACCAATCACAGGGCAGCAACCACCTTTAGGGTTCACAGAGAATAGAATGAAACGGAGGAAATGTACAGTGAGCGTTAGTTCTCTCAGCAACATTGCCTTGTTGATGAGATTAGAGGAAGGAAACAGTAACTTGAATAACCTTACAACCGCAGTACACAGAAGAGCATGTTGATCCTTGGAGCAAATGGGCTACAGCAGCAGAAGACCACACTGGGTGCCTCTTCTGTCAGATAACAACAGGAAACTGAAGCTATAATTGTCATGGGCTAACCAACATTGGACAACAGAAAATTGAAAAAATGGTCTAGCGGGAAAACGTCAACACCGGCTCACTGTACTCACATGGCCTCCACCGTCACGTGATCTCAATCCAGCAGTGCACCTTTGTGGAATGGGAGATGCATGTGGAGCAAATGTGTATTGCTATCATGTCAGTATGGATCAAAATGTCTACTAATCCTCTAATAAAGTGGCCATTGAATGTAGCACCACCCTTTTCCGTTCATGTGGGGTCAAAAAGTTAACGAGTTAAACAAAGCAGTTGCCAGGATTTGTGGGCTGTTTTTTTGTTTGTTTGTTTATCTGTTTCTGTCTCACTGTGCCCTATTTTTGTCTTTTTCTTTATTCCACCCAACCGGTCGTAGCAGACTGCTGCCCCTCCCTGAGCCTGCCTTTGCTGGAGGTTTCTTCCTGTTAAAAGAGAGTTCTTCCTTCCCACCATCACAAAGTGGTTGCTTTGTGAGTTATGCAATTGTTGGAGTTTTCTTCAAAATACTGTAGGGCCTTTACAGTATAAAGCACTTTAAGGTGTTGTTGTGTTTTGGCACTATATAAATAAATCTGAGTCTGAATTGCATGGAATGGAAGTACACTGAACTGAAGGTTAAGTCATTGGAAAGCAACCAGAAATAAACACCAAACCACTGGAAAAGGTTTGACAATTAGGCAAATTATAAGAATTTTAACTGTCGACATATCACCAGCCCAATTCATGTTTAAGCCATTCACCTTTATCTACTAAAATGCTCTCAAACCTAAAATGAGCACGTGGGCCCAGCGAGTGAAAAGCTTTTAATACCCATTTATTATCTTTAAATTCAGTTGTTTTTGGAGCTACTTTATGTACTTGGCTTCAAAGTTTTAGGTATTTGGAAATTCATCCACAAAACAACCTTAAAACTGAAAGTACCACATCATGTCTGTACAGTCTCTTTATGTAATTGTACATATATCAGCAATAAATATATTTTTTTACCCAATTTCTGTTATTTTCTTAGAGATGTTTCTTTGAACAACGACGGCTTTCAGAACTAGCACAGTAAAAGGATTCAAGACCTTGAACTGAGCTATTTTTAATCCATCTGTTATTTCTAAAGCCCATTTATATACTTAATTTAAAAATTAAGTATATAATTTTTAAATTATATACTTAATAATATAAAGAGAGAAATATCTGATGAATGATTTCAAAGAATAAACTGAACAGCAAGACATCTCAAATCTCAGAAAATCCAGCCTCATGATAACAGAGAAAAGTCCACTTGGAGAAAAATATCATGGTATTCAGCTTGTAAGCAAACCTTGAGACTGGCTTGTTTTAATTACATTCACAACAAATCACAGCTCTTTAACAAAGACACTAAAGGTTTGATGTCATTGAAAGTCATTGAAGGTTTATTCAGTCTCAAAATATTTCACAGTTAAACAAATAACCTGTAAACTTCCAGAAGCTTTACAATAATAAAAAAAAATTGTAGAAAGTTCAAATATAATATCTTTAAACATCTCACACACGAAAGGTTATTTCCAGGTAATATCGTTTGGTGAAGCCTCGGGTTTCCGTTTGATGACTGAATTGATCCAGTCAATGTAATTCACTACTTTTGTGTAAACTCCGGGTTTATTGGAGCGGCCGCAGCCCTCCCCCCAGCTGACGATCCCGTACAAGAAACTGACGTCATTCCTCCCACAAGCCAGCGGGCCCCCGGAGTCGCCCTGAGGAAACGCACAAGTTGATGTACACATAAACATACACGCAGATCAAAGTGAAGGCACACAAACGGCTGAGTCACACTCAAAAATTACTCAAATATATTCCTCAAAATTGCTCTCTAACTATGAGCTAAACAGTCAATTGTGGCATTTCATTTAACAGGAAGGAGTTCAAATATTTTACAAAGCAGGATGAGCGGATAGTCTCACACCGCAGACATCTCTGAATATCGCTGAGACCCTTGTTTCCTTCCCCCAGCATTTCACTCAGGGGAATCCCTCCTGCCATTTTAAGTGCTGTTCCATTCCTGCGAAACCCCAAGCCTGGCCTCTGATGTCATCCCCAACAGAGCCAAGGCAGGAGGTCAAGCACTGTACCCGTCCAGGAACCAGTGAAATAAAGACATTTGTTTTCTATTCTTCTTTCTTAAATTCATGTGTATTTAAGTTTGTATAGTCATGCATTAGATGAGATGTTAAAAAGGTAACATTGACTTTTTTTTAAACTCTAAAATCTGTCGTTGTAAAATAGATTTTTGGTTAAAATGTTGTGATCTTTATGAAGCAAAGTAGTTCATATTTCCAACATCCACCAACTTCGCATAATTGCAATGACCTGCAGTGGCATCACATGGCGTGGTGACTGTGCATCAAAGTTTGTTTGATGCAGAGTGTAAGAGTGTAGTTGAGAGCAGGAACATTAAACCTGTGGGTTAGAACTAGTATGGATGCAGAGATCCAAGAGGCGCATACTGGTCTTCGTTTATACTGAGCCCAATGTGGTTTACATGCCTTTACATACACAATGAGCCTCAGTTTGTGTAGTCATGTGACTTCAGTGACTTCATTTTATTTTAGCACATTTCTGTTCTGCTGGCATCTTTAAGATTGTTTACCATGAGAAGACAGAAAGAGAGAAATACATTTTCAAAGACATCATGATGCGTGGCCAATGGTTTATTGAACCTGTGAGTTTACAACTACTATTTCAGCTCCAGAGTTTATATTGCCCATGACCCTTGATAATCCTCCTTTATTTCCAATACTACAAAGCAACAGAGCAAAAAGCAGGAGCAGCCTGCACCAACTCCAACTAGGTCTCACAGTTTGGTAGTTAGCTGGACAAACTGACTCAGTTAATGTTACCATGATGGGCATGAATGTCATGGTAATTTGGTTCTGAGTAGTAATCCAATGAGTGCTGTTAAATTATTTTTTACAATGACAAAAAGAAACTACCTGTTGTGATCAATCAACTTAGAGTAAGGAGTTAAATGTAAAAACACTAATAATTAACACATCCTAACTCTTAATTAAAATACTGTCAAATAATGAAAGAAAAAACTAATGAAAATATACCATAAAATAAAAAATGTAAAAAGTATGCTCAGCTTTTTCATTCTGGCTGAGAGTAAACTAAGTGATAGCAGAAGCAGAATCTGAAATAAACAAAATATGTAATGACAGAAAAGAGATTAAATCGCAACAAAGTTCCTGATGTAAAAGTCCTATTGATATTCTTTATAAATAATTTGATTAAAAGCCATAACACTGTCACTGTTGCGCTCAATTGCCCTCTTTCCCAAGTGTATTTCCCACCCTGATAAGGATAAGCGGAAGAGAAAGGATGGATGGATCTACTCCACTGATGTTTCCAAAAATCCTTATATAGGGTTTTAAGCTTTTAACCAAGCCAACGAGCTATGAGGGGAATCATGACTATAAAGGAAAAGATTCATATAAAAAAATTAAAGGGATTTTAAAAAGAAAAAAATGATTAGTTAAAACAGTGAAGGAACTACTCATCCCATAATGTTTTGCAATTCATCGAATTTACAGCAAACGACTTCTAACTTTCTTCCATAATAATAGTTCTTTCATTAAGCTACCTGCTCATTTAGATATTTTCATGGTAAACTTAATGTCCAACCACGAGAGATACCGCTGTTTAAACTCTGGATTGATTTTTTTCCATGACATTGTAAAGTTGTTATCATACAGACTTGTGGTTTCTTGTGAGAACACATATCATCATTTCACAATGTCGTAGCAGCTCTACTATGTATAGTTATAGTATTACGGCTCATAATAAAAAATCCCTCTGGACAACGTGACTATGATTTTTATTTCCAGACCCTCAATGCTGAGCTCTATAGTGCTGGTGAATTTCATGTCTTAACTGCAAATATAACCTCAAGCCAGCGGCTAATTTAAAATTTTAAAAGATGTTTCTATCATAGGACTCTGTTTTAGGACACCAGCACTTCCTTGGCAGAATTACATCAAATCATGACAGTCCTCAAAATGATTTCCTACCTGGCACGCATCAATGCAGCCGTTAATCCCTGCACAAATCATGTCACTGGTGACATGGTTGCCATACACTTCTGGCTTCTTACAATTATCATGAGGCGTCAGTCTCACTCCAGCCTCCTGCAGAGTGGAGTACCCCATTCCCTCTGTCAAATAAAACACAAATGAGTCATCGTGTTAGATAAAAGGCCAGTAACACCGAGCTGTCACCCCATATTTTTTTTCCCCAGTCCTTTTACTAAGCTAAGCTAATCGTCTCCCGGCTGTGACAGATTTAGCCCTCAAGATGAAAGCAAATGACTATTTTCCAAAGGGTAAAAATGTTTCCTTTATAATCTGAAACTTTTCTCAGAGACATAGCAGTGCAAACAAATTTGGCCCCACTGTCACGGTTTAAACGTATAAACAAATAAATCATTCACTGGAGGTGCACGACAAATGTGCTCCCTGTGATCAATGCACGAATGTAAATAGTTGTCATCCTGACAAAACGGAAATGACACAGCTCCGCCATGACCTCCTCATTACTCACTCTCCTGTGTATGTCCCCAGCCACTAATGGTGCAGCAGTAGTAATCGGGGAACGTCATGCTTTTGTCTGGGAGACAGATGGGCCTGATGAACGGGGTTTTCCTCACACATCGCCCGTCCTGCTTCTTCAGTTTGATTAGAACTGCCAAACAGAAATGAAATGTTATGAAACGGGCAAAGAAATGAAGCAAAGGTATGAAAAAAGTGGCAGACTTCGCCTCGGGAAAGTGCCACACCCAACTGCCAATATACATATATGTGTGCATCTGTGTGTGTGCGTGCGTGTGTGTGTTTTTATTGCAGGGGTGCAGAGGGACACAGCTGTTCACTGACGCACAGCTGTGCATACAGACTGGGGTCTTAAGTGGGTTTGTGTGTTTCTGAACAGGGACAAGAGGTCTTCCAGTTTATGTGAGTCACTGGCATATGTGTGTGTATGTGTATGCGTTAAATAATTACCAATGTCATGCAGTGTTGGATTAAACACTGAGAAGTGCCTTGGAAAGATGTAGTCCTCCACTCCAAATGTCCTTGTGTTGGGACTGGTGGTATTAAACCTATGCTGGCCCAGGACCACACGGATTTGAGATTTCAGGGGGCTGTAGAAAGACATTCTTAATTTATTCATTAGTATACCACAGTCCACACTCAGAACATTTGTTTTAGCTTTTAGCAGCACAGTCAATCACATTCGGCCTTTAAGGGGGCTGAAAAATGAAGCCAATGCAGAAATTCCAAACACTGCAGTTAAACAGGTGTTTTACCACCATTTGGAAAGTAGTTGATGAGTATTTGCATATGAGTTGGAGTATTCAATGCAAACTATGGACGAACGCATGAATCTGCTAGCAAACAAAACAGTACCAAAAGTTAAAGTTATGCATTATTAAAGAGAATATAGCTTCCAGGTCTAAAAGGTAAAGCAAATGGAGACATGCCTTAAACCAGCCCTTGCTTGGCATCATGTGTACATTGCTTGAGAGTTGCCTGCCCTATTGGATGTGACATAGCTGCCTGTCACTCAGGAAAACTGTGCATTTCGCGACCACTTGGTGAGTGGTTGCTGGAGACTGCTAGCCCTCATTAGTTAAACTCAGTTGCAAAGACGATGCTGTATCAGAAAAACGTGTTGGCTGCAAGCAGATTCTTTGCAGTTTGCATGAAAGACAGCATTTTGTATAATCGCTGCTAGCAAAGCAGTACTTAAACTTGGAAAAAGTTACAATACAAACCAGAAACAGTCTCCATTTCTGACATTGCACTTTGTAAAATCTTACTCCTGGCAAGCATTTGCTGACAAGATGAAAACATGACCAAAGTAATAGCAAAGCGGTTTTCACTAATTAATTCACATTTTATGCTGGTAACTGTCAGTTGCTCAGGAGTCACTGACCAGTCTCTAGCCCTGTGTGTCTGGGGCTTTAGCCATTACTTTGCCAGCGATGGTATATAGCCACAGGATGCTAACCAAGCTTACCAACCAATCATTAGCTGATATTTTAGCACTCCGTCCTATCATCCAAATGTGGTCACTCAAGATGGCAAAAAGACCATTCTTTCTTATCATGATTGTTACACCTGTAGGAACCATAGTAGTAACAATAGACAGGAAGAGAGCAATGACACACAAAGGGAGTCAGACTGGTTGACTGGTCTTTCAGCCATGTCCATTTTTACCACTTCGTCACTTAGGCTAAAAATCTGTCTAAATTTTTTACACTACATTAAAGTCTAATAATTAAAATCTAATGATTTTAATGTCACTTGTGCTGTAAAAAAAATCCACTTAATTCTGTAATTTGCCTCTCTAAAGCACCATGCTGGCTATAAAATAGTTAAACCCCTGGGATGTTGATAGTGCTATTTTACACTGTGAATTTTAATTAATACCTTCTAATTTTAAAAAAAATCCAATCAAGCCCCAACTGTACTAAAACACAGTTGTAGCAGTAGACATGGTGCTATGGTGCTTTACTATATGCACTCTGCTGTGTAGGTCCAATGCACCATTCAGTTGCTTTAGCTAAAGATTGTGGATGTCAGTAAACAAACATCTGTTTTACTGACATCAGAGGAAGGTGCGTGCATTTGCATGTAAACATTACAACTTGCATATTTAGACATCTTTGATATATAATATAGACAGAATATATCACCGTTTAAAATTCAAGAAATGTGATTTTTTTTTTGCAAGCTTCCTTCAGTCTTTTGTATACTGGCACATAAGCGGTTCCAAGGACATACAATTTCTTAAAAGACTCAAACTTTCCAAGATTAAGAGATAACACTGCGTAGAGGGGTCAAAATGGCTGGAAAAACTCATAGCGTTGCCTTTTTTTCACTAATGTGTTACATCCTCTTCAGCGGTAGAACTCAATACATACTTGCTGAAGAAGCAGTGGGCCGCAGACACGACCCAGCAAGAGGAGATGAGACTGCCGCCGCAGAAGTCTGACTGTCCGATGTAAATGGCTGCCATCCATGGATGACTACCTTCCAGAGCCGAGCTTCCGCCCATTATCCTCCCTCTGGCTATCGATAACCTCTTCTTGTGCTTTGTCCCGCATACGGGTCTTTTGGCCGGCTTGGAGGGTTTGGGTTTTTCAATGGTGGGCAGGACGTTGAATGGAGTAAGCCTCAGAGAAGAAGCTGAAAAAAGTTCAAACAGAGGATTATTTTAAGCTTAGTTTGGACAGAGCAAAATGCCACTTTCTAAAAAGAGCTAAAAGACACTAACAGATAAGAAACTACAAATCAATCTAAGAGCTTAGATTTAGACTTTTTTTTTTTTTTACTAGCTACCTAAATACCTCTTCTGAATAATTTTGAATTGGCTGCTGGTTGATTTCCCCCTGCAAGAAGCAAAAAAAACCCCCAAAAAGCATTTCTATAAGGTGATGATGTTCAGTGTAGCAAAGCTTCCTCTTGCTGCAAATCATGTGTTGAGGATGATCAGGAAGAAGCTTATGAAATCGGTGCATACCCCTGGCATCATGACAGACAGACAGCTGTGCCAAACCCCACTCACAACATAAACATTTGGCTCCACCTGACGTGGCATGTTGATTCAGGGTGAGTAATGTCTTGTTATTTCCCCCATATCTAATCTAGCCAATGTTTTTCCTTTAAAAAAAAAAAAGAAGCTATTTCACTGAAGCAGTCAGCTTGGCTGAATTTAACTTTTGAGAGCAGCGTGACTCAGCGGCACAGATTAGCTGCCTTCTCTGCACTTTTTTTTGTTTTGAAATCTAAAACTGGATTTTTAATTAAATGTGGAGGCATTTAATAAGCCTCCTCATTCGAGAAATGTTTCTCGAATGAGGAGCGTCAGTGTCAATGTCATATGAACGAGGCCGAGAGAGTGAAGACGCTGCTGCACTGTGTGACCTTTGTGAAAGATCATTACTTCTTGCATGTTGTAATGATGGAATGAATGTTCAGAGAGTGGCAGCTAAATAATTGTGCTACCCTTAATAAGGAAAAAAAAATGAAGCCAAGAGTTGGATATGAACAGTATTACAAACGAGGGGGATTAGAATATGTACATATATATATGTACATATATATATGTACATATATATATTTAAACAGCAGAACAGCTCAGGTGTCTGGTCAAGCTAATAGATGTATGCCTTAATCTTATGCTAAAGCATATCCACACTCCAATATACCGCCTCAATTACAAAATAATTACGGGTACATTTAGATTCTGCACACAAACTCCTTCCCTGCGTCCTGCTTACTCACACGCAGCCATCACACAGGAGGGGACATCACAGTACTCCCAGGAGATGGCGCTGTCTTTTATTGTGTAGCACCACGGCTTCTTGTCCTCGTCTGGGTTTCTACACACAGAGATACACAACGGAAAGAGTGTGTGCGTGTAGCCTCGCTGCTTCCTATCTTTATATATTGCTTCATTAGCTGAATGTCTCACAGGGGCTCCATCGCAATTCAAATCCACACACTCACACGTGGATAATTTCGCTTTCTCTCTACATTTGTTTCACGTTTTAACAACCAGGATTCAGGTTTTAGTTTTAAAGCTGCAATATGCAATCTTACCAATAATTAATGATCTATCCGAGCGTGTCAGTATGTCTTCCAGCTCATGAGTAAGAAATCAGCTGAAGGAAGAAGTCAGGAAGCAATGGACTAAGAATGAATGTGCCAGAGATAAGACTTTTGCTGATGGTTTCGGGGTTTCCCCTCAGTAGCTATGTGCTCGTAAGTCACACCAATGACAAGAGTTGACACATGGAGTTGACAGATAAGGAGCATACAGCTTTTGCTAGCTCAGGGTAAAAAAAAGTTGGATACTGCAGCTTTAAAACAGAAATGATGTGCAAACTATATAGAAATGTGGCCTTCCAGATAAGACTGTTTGCAGCACAGCAACCGCCAGAGGCTTTAATATCTCATTTTGATTAACTGTTGGAGAAACAACTACTAGAAAATCTACCATAGCTGCTATTAAGGCAGGATGATTTAGCACACACACCTGCAGTAGGCATGCTCCCCGAGGCCTTTAACAGGTGATGCAACCACTGTGCCCACATGGAGCTCGTCAAACAGCAGGTCTGAGTTCCACGGCAGACACCGGGCGCCGGACACGGTGGTGCCCACCAGGCCTCTGTAACCCGTGCCCCTGCTGTTATAGCACTCTGTCTCTGGCTCTGCTCACACAAGCCACAGAGGGAGAGAGAGAGAGAGAGAGAGAGAGAGACGGAAACAATCTCAGCCGTAACCAGAGTAAAACACAGGTATGTAAATATGAAAGCGATCACACAAACTCCGGATGCAGCAGATATGTGTGTGCGATGACAGCTCTCTTCTCTTCAGAATGAGTCAGAACGTGTTTTAAAACCTCTCTCTGAAAGTGTTAATGACAGCTGGCTACAAGCTCACCAGCACGCCTTCACCTGTGACCATTAATCAAACTATTGTCATCCACACATGCACGAGCATGCGTCTGTGCATACGTGACACAATGAGGATTCCATACATCTGCTCTCGCATATGACAAAGACTCTGGCTCTATGCAGACTGCAGCGACTAGAAAATCTGCCCTCTGCTATTTTTAGCCCGATACAAACATCATTTCATGTCAACGGTGCTTTCTGGTCATTACTATTACTTACCGATACTACAGTGAGGTCCACTGTAGCCATGCCTGCAGTTACACACTTCCTTTCCGGTGGATATGATCAGTCGACACGTTCCGTCGTTCTGACACGGGTTTGAACGGCACACTGGACACATCAAGACACACACTGTCACATCCTAATGCCATTCCCTTTAAAATGCTTGTTTTTCATGTGCCCAGTAAAACTAGTTCTTTTCTTAGCATTTACCTTGTTTAAGGTGACCCATTATGATACTTCCATTACGATAGTCACTACGCACAGCTTAAAAGAGCATTGGTGTGGCCCCTCAGTTTATTATTTATCTCCCTTATGGCTCAGTCACGTTAGAATAAAAATACAATGGCAACCTCCTTCCTGAGTGTTTGCATTAAATTTGTTCCACATATGACAAATAATTGCAAGTAACTGCAGCAACCAACAGATCAATTGAAGGTGATTGCTTAGTAGGTGGCAACCTGTCTCCAATCATTCGCAGTATGACTCAGATCATAATCACTTTCAGGCAGACTGGTGAAGGTCTCCAAAAGATTGCGGTCTAATTTATAAATGCATAGAGACTGTCAACATGTTGCAATCAATCTGAGTCAGTCTGTGTCAATGAACGCAACTCGTCTGCCACATTTATCTTTGCATTAGGCGCCATCACTACGTTACTATCTTTGGAGGAATTTCTGTTTCAAATCTATGAGGTTCTGGCTTAATTCTGAATGTAAGAAGTTAACGTAGAGTGCTGAAGTAGAATTCTTATGGATGCCAACAAAATTGTAGCAAATGGCCAGACATTTGCAATTTTTGCCAATTTTTAATAGTTTATTGTCATATTGTCACAGATTCCACATACGACCCACTCCATCTTGACACATCAAAATTTGCTTTGAAGACAGAAATCGACTGCACGTGGTTGCAGGTTTAGCCATTAATTTCAGATCAACCATTCCAAAGGCAACAAGACTGAAAGTTCACTTTGGAACAACCGGTTGGAGCTAACAACCAGTTGGAGCTAACAACCAGTTGGAGCTAACAACCAGTTGGAGCTAACAACCGGTTGGAGCTAACAACCAGTTGGAGCTAACAACCGGTTGGCGCTAAACCAACCCTTGGTTGCTAAGGTAAAAAGTGTATTGCCTGGCTGACCTGTTGCTTGCTGTTGATGCATTAAAACTTCCTTGTGATTCTTTTTGGACACTAGCAAATTGCTGTTGTCACCCGTAATTTGTGTGGAAGGCACAGACTCATCTGCAAACACTTATCAGCTAGTTGTGAAGTGTTAGTAAAACAGAGAACGCCCACATTCAAAGTAAAAGTTGCAGCTTGGTACAACTTTAACTTTGAAGAAGTCCGTGACTGGGGCATAAAGGGAACTTTACGCTGATTGGCTGCCCCTCATAAAGAGAAAGCTTAAACAGCAGTTAAGTGGGGCTGCTGTGCTGTGTCTGAGGTGACTATATGTATTAAATCATGCATGGCCACGTATGAAAAGAGAAACTGTGTGAAACTGAGCATTAAGAGCAGTATGAAGCCTGAGCTTTTGGCTCACAGGGATTACTCGGACATACACTGACCTCATTATTTGAAACTTCTGTATTTTAGCATCAATCATTGTAAATCACTGTAATAGTACATTTATAACAGACAATAAGACAACAATAATAATAACTGTTAGACTTTAACACTATTTTTATGAATATATCATCATTTTACTATTATTATTGTTACTGTTTGAGTTTAACATTAGCCTAAATAAATGTTTTAGATTGGCATAGCATTGCTACACCATCATGGTTATTTACATTTAAGGTTTTAAATGTAATTATCAATATTTTTAGATTACCAAAAGAAAACTGCAAAAGAAACCTCTGAGTATTTTAACCTGACTCTACAGTTCTGCTCAGGTGGACTTACTAACATCTTCCGGTCTCATTTTTTTGGTTTTGATTCACTCTCACCCACGCCTCTGTGCTCTAATGTACATGTAATATGTCTGGGTCTGAGCAGCCTCTTGTGAAATATTACAACATACAGAAAATATGCTGGAGAACAGTGATGCCATAAGTTTATTGGGTTTTATTGAAAGAGAGCAGTCGTGACGTGCTTTGAAGAAAGAAAAATGTTGTTTCATTTTAAAACAATGTAAAGCTTAGGGTCAGGTTCACGTAGCTAGAAGCGAGAGGGTTTTTGGGGTTTTTTTTTTTAGTTCTGCGACTACTATAAGCTCAGCCCCTATCATCATGACAAAAGCAGTTTCAGCTGAAGAAGCATGAAAATACCTCCCTGATTGTATCTCCTTTATGCCAGGGGTATCTGCTGAACGCCCTTGAACATCCCCCCATTGAGATGAAAGCACCCTATGGACCCATGGGGTGTGTCCTAAAACACCATTCCTGAGTCACAGTGAGTCATATAATCTGCCTTTTCTTCCATGCAAAGTTACTCTTGTAACTATGGAGCTGTGATCAAAGAAAGGGTAGGGCATGTCTTTCAAACCTTCTCTTATAAGCTGATTTTTAAGAGAGTGAAAAAAAAACATTTCTTCAGGCTAGGAGGAGATCTGATACTATTTTTTTGGAGGCTTGAGATCAAGTTGTATAATTTTTTAAAAAGTATATGAGTTGCTAAGGTTGCTAGGTTTTTATCTTTATGTTTATTTAATGCAAAAAAAAACCCCAAAACATTCCAATATGTAGCAATATTTCGTTTTTGTCATAGTTCACTGATTTGAACATCAATTCAAGTGGCTGTCAAAGCAAACAGCACTGAAGTCATTGCAGCCTATTGTATTGAGTTTCGCTCTCATCACCCCAACAATAGCAAAAAATGGCAAAAAAAAAAAAAAAAAACTGGACACATTCAGAGCGGAACAACAAAAGCAGAAAGCATGTCTTACTCGTGTAGTGGACTCTCTCACACTTGATTTCCCCTGCCACACATGTGCACTGTTCCACATTACGGAGGTGAATTCGTCCCCAAGACTCTCCGATGTCATAGTAGCGCAGGTGTACGGTTTCGTAGCACTTCTCTGAAAAAGCCGACACAACACATAAAAGGCGTCGGGGTTGAAATGGGAGAGCAGATTGAAGAGCTCAATGGAGCGTACGGAGCAAATCTCCAATGGCTGAGCCACTGCGATGGATCCGTTTTTCTGTGTTTTTCCATCTTCTTTCACTGTTTTGCTTGCAGCTGAAAAGTGAACCCTGTTTACAGGTGACTCATAACTGATTTTCCATTATCTCGACCTGAAGGCAAGCACGCAAAATTTCAGCAGCATTTTAACAGAAAACACAGATTAAATGAAACTGGCATGTCATTTCAATATTATACATGTCACTTAGTTATTTTGAAGCGTATGCCGCATTTATAGGGCCATGACGAATGTAAGACTGTCACTCAAAACTTTCAGTAACATCTCAGTGTCTATATCAGCAAACAGAGATTGCTCAGTTGTCATCTTGATAGCATCAGATCACGTCTGTCGGTGGCGTGTGAGGATATAGCTGAATGCAGCTAAACCAAATTAAAGTCAATTACACAAACTACATTTGCTGCTAAAGACACAAATCACTGTGTCACTGCTGGTGTGTAACCAGTTCCGCCTCAATTCCTTCAGGTTATGAAGCTTCAGCCCAGATAAGTTTTGGGACCCAATAATTACAGAAATTGATAATCACAGCTTGCCTTGTCTTGCGTCAGACATCAGTGATTCCACCTTTGGGCACAGCAACTTTGTGGTGCTGTGCTAGTGGCAGCTTTTTGGCTTTGGCCACAATCTTTTTTTATTGTAAATGTGTAAATCTCTGGAACTAACAGATGGGGTGGTGCTACTGGCAGCGGCAGAACAGGGTTACATGAGGTGGGATTGGAAGCCCAGGCAAAGCTAGTACACAGACTCTTAACTACTGTGATAATCAAGAGTGAACTTAGACTGTTATGCTTTTGTTTGTCATCATGGTTTGTTTTTTTTATTAATCTTTATTTATGCAGGAAGTTGAGATTAAGAATCTCTTTTGCAGATGTATTCTGGGACCATACAGGCAGCCTTATAACCTAGCATGTTCTGTGACTCCCATAGAAAACCCTTTGCAAGCACAGGGAGTCCGGATTATAATGTAAATTTTCTATCGATGAAAAATCTCCAAATTTAGTTGTTAACAGCTGGAAAACTGTAAGCTCACAAAGAACAGCGTTGGGCCCTGTGGATAAAAGTGTCCTTATTCTTGTCACCAGTGAAATTTCAAAACCTCCAACAATTACTGACAGTAATTTTCTTCCTAATCAAAGCTGTAAATCAGTGTAAATAACAGCACTTACCAGTGAGCCAGTAAACTACAACGTTATTGAGCCCATTCTAAAAATTTAAATGTAGCAGATGTAACAGAAATGAAGCACGTCAAATGCCACACCAATTTAGTCATTGTATGATGAGTGGCCTCTTTGCATAATGAGCCAGAATCTGCAATCTTTCTGAAAAGTCAACAGTTGAGCATTTTTAACAAATATAGCCTCTCTATGTGGCTCACTGGTCTCCAGAGAAGAAGGAGTTAACTCTTCATACTCTACTGCCTTTACTAAGCATGAATTTGATTACAGAGTTTTTTAGCTGGCATCCTTTTGACATCTGTGGACAACAGATGACTGACAATGGGCATCCTAACACGCACTTTGATGTGAATATGTTCTGGGAACAGACAAAAAAAGACAGTCTGACAAAACCAAATATGAATGGATGACAAGTACTATACCTTTAATTCATAGCATATTAATAAAGGTACCTACTTTGCTCACATATTCTCCCAGAGAAGCTCTCAGGACAGGAGCATTCAAATGTGCGCCTGTGTGGGATCGCTGTGCAGACGCCTCCATTCTGACACGGGTTCGCCTGACACGGATCTGTGATTCTGCGTGAAGTGTGGACAGAAACTGAAATCAAAACATCAAAACATAATCAGCAGGAGAACAATGGCAACACTGCAGTTTCTCATTAAACAGCACTGGAAATACAATCTGCAGCTAGTTTGGTGAACTAACCATTTGGCTGCCTTCTGTCTGGTGCGCAGAAGCCCCACTTCCTGTCCCGATCAAAATTGTGTGTAAGAGAGCACCTGGGACGAAGGAAACAGGAAGAGAGTCACCTGCAAGTCATCAAATGCAAATATAGTAAATGTGCCAAAAACAGAGTCTGCACAATTCTAACAAGCTTAAAAGTTAATATTTGGTATGGTCACCTTTATTCTTCAACATAACCTGAACTCTCTTAAGCAAGCTCTCTGTAATTTCTTTAGGTAGTCAACAGAAATTGTTCTCCAGGCTTCTTAGCAAGTCGAGTGTTACATCTTGAAACACTCTACAGTGCAAACAACAATTAAAAAAAATCAGAAAATCCCATTTGATCTTTTCATTAAACTACAAAGCATATGTTCCCCTCTAGTTCCATAGTGAAAACTACCAGTAGCTAAATAAAGGAAAAAATTCTGAACTTCAAATTTTACAGAAGACACAAAAAATCCTAAAAATATTTCTACTGAGCATCAAACAAATGCCTGAATTGTAATTATGGACTGGGGCTGCTGTCTGTGACAGTGAGAGTGAGAATGTTGCGCTTATTAATGTCATTAAATAAAATGTTACATTATTCTTGTAAACACAATGGTTGTATGTTTTTGTTCTGAACTTGTATAAAGGAGTATATAGGACCATTCTTACTCTTGAATTACTTTCATGTAAAAATAAATAAATCATCACCCACCTCTGATGTTTTCACAAATGGTGATTACAACCTTAGTAAGCATATCCTGACTAAGCTGTTAGCGTGCCCACTGACTGTTAGTCATGCTATACTGTCAGATTTGGACATATAGATATTGTGACATAAAATTGCTTAAACCATGTGCAGAGGCTTTTACCCAACTCATAATCAAACCCACAAGTACTGACACCCTGCTCCAGAATGCTGCATCTTCTGCCAACACACACTAACTCTGTCAATCATCCACTAATCTAACCTGCGTAACATTACCATACCTCTTTTCCACTCACTGTAACTACAACACTTAATGACAAACCCATTGTGACGGTGAGCTGATGAGCACATCACAAAAACATGCAGGGTCAAACTGCCGCAACTTTACATGTAGGTGGACCTACATGTAAATATTGGCCCATGTATAATTGCATAAATGTTGCTCCAACTTGCTGCATCCACCCTTTCTGCCTCATTTCCAAGTAGTGAAGACTGAAAAGCCCTCCAGCGAGTCTCCTGTTGTTTTTTTTTTCCAAAATCATAAAAAGATGATTTTGTTGCTGTGTCACAATCTGAAGCGATTCAAAAAAGAAAACAAATTGCACCAGGATGGTTTTACTGTGGCAGCTGTTTATGCACCCTCGGGATAAACGCTGTGAAACGGCAAAACTTCCGCTATAGTTGCAGTTTTACAGAGTATCTCTGCATTTTATCTTCACAGTTATTAATGATAACACTGTATTATGATAAAATCATCACAGGCCCGAGCAGCAATTGAGCAATAAGCATTTTATTAAAGCCTTTTCGCTCATTACCTCATTAAAATTTGTGATCAGATGGCACTGTCGCATAAATCCTTCATCTCTGCGAGCTGTAATTAGGTGTGACTACACACCCCAAATACACTGCATCAGTGTACAAATCACTGCTATTAGAGCAGTGATGGAAAACACCAGTGTTTTTGTTCTTTTAAGGGCATGCAAAAAGTCAGGAACGAGCTGCACTTTGTATCTTCCAACCTCACAAAGATCGACTGTTTCCGGTGCTTTCTTTTAAAGTTATAGAATTTAAAAGTCTGATATAAATACATTGACTTACATTTTTTATACAGACATATTCTGTATATATATACTCCAATGATACTGTAATCCACTGCAAGACAGTCATCTATGACACAGTATCTGTGTGACTTAACAAGAAGAACTATGCTTAAAGAGCCAAAGAGTTTGTTCTTCTTCAGTGTCAGCCCACTTAAGCTCATTTTAAACTCTTCAGATGATAACTGCCAACGCAAAGAGTGAAGTAGTGTCTGGTATAAGGAATACATATATTGATGTCTGGAACCAGTACATCAATAATTGTACTACAAGAAAACAGTATATAATATATATGAAAATATCAATATTTTGCCCCACCTCACATGGTAGCAGCTCAATGTATATAGACAAGGACAAGACAACCTGCTGAAGCTCAAACCGAGCATGGGGATGGGGAGGAAAGGTGATTTAAGTGACTTTGAATGTGGCATGGTGTTGAAGCCAGATGGACCGGTCTGAGTACTTCAGAAACTGCTGATCTACTGGGATTTCCCAACACAACAATCTCTAGGGATTACAGAGAATGGCCTGAAAAACAGAAAATATCCACTGAGTGGCAGTTCTCTGTGTAAAAATGTGTTGTTGATAACAGAGATCAGGGGAGAATGGCCAGACTGCTTTGAACCCATAACACGTCAAACCTTGAAGCAGATGGAAAACAACAACAGAAAAAAAACACATGATCCTGTCAGCTAAAAACAGGAAACTTAGGCTACAATTCACAAACGCCTGCCAACAGAAGATAAATACTGTCTGGTCTGATGACTCTAAATTTGATAGGGTCAGAATTTGGTGTAGAAAACATGAAAGCATGAATCCATCATGCCTTGAGTCCATGATTCAGCCTGATGGTGGTGGTGGTGTAATGTTGTGACCGGATATTTTCTTTGGACCCTTTAGTACCAAATGAGCATCATTTAAGCACCACGGGAGATTTGCATCATGGATGTGTAGCTAACTGTCTGACCTGTGTACATACAGTAAGTTTGAGATTGAAAAGGGAAGATTATGGCTCATTGTTTCTTAACTATCAAGCAATCAAAACACACAGTCTGACTCCGCTCCATCAGTCACGATGCTATTCTGCTACATGCGCCTTGACCGTGCTAAGGGGACTGTCAAGTCAAGGCTAGTCGCTTTTATTTAATTAGCACATTTAAAGCATCAGGAGCTGCTGTCAAGTCGCTGTGGTAGAATAAAATATACAGTGACAACACTAAGTGGGAAGTGCCAAAGGCAATGATAAACACACATCATCAAACCATGCAATCAAATAATCTGTAAATTATCCAAAGCATTTTTTTTACTTTACATTCTGT
>VUQG01026487.1:8708-19207 GCA_015106755.1 Etia nguti | reverse complement strand
CTGGCACGTCTACCAGAAGTGTGTTTTCACTCGATTACACACACATTACAGACTGTTTGTGCAACCAAAACAGTATATCCAGACAGACAGGCTGGCTAATAAGGACTCACCATGGTCTTGAGGACAGGATAGTGATGCAGTGATGATGAATCCTTCCACCCTGACGAAAAGGGAATTTACATTCTTTGCCCGTGGTGGTAAGAACTGCAGAGGACGCAAAGGGGAAAACACAAAACATTAGCAGCAGAAACTGTCTTGGAAACCCCGACCCACCCACTCCCTTGTTTTCACACACAAAGACCACTTTCACCTCAAATGAATGGACAAAAATCCATATGCAAGCTACACCCCCTCCCCTACAGGTAACACCTATGCAAAGATCAGCTCACTCAGGACTTAAGAGTGCAGCAGCACCAACTAAATTTAATAATAATAATAATAATAATAATAATATAGAAAAATTTTGTTGTTTTTTAAAGGTGACATTCAGTGTCATCCCCTCCCTCACTTCACCGTTTCCTTCTACATTAAAGTTAAAGTTAAAAAAAACAAAACAAAAACAAAAAACTCACCTGTATAGCTCTCCCTCACCGCCTCTGCTTCATATGTAGGTGCTAATGTGTGCTGAAATCAAGGGAGAGACATTATTTCACTCCTTTCACGCTTTCATAAACACGCAAAAACAATAAGCACAGACTCACTTGAATAGAGAAGTGTGGCTAAAACTTACCGCTCCTGCGAAAACGCACAAGAGAAAAAGCTTCACGGCGTGTGCCATCGCGAAAGTTTGCATCTGATGTTTCCCTGGTGTCCCGAGAAGCTTATTTCCCGAGTGCCTGTCACGTAATATCTGTCAGTGTCAGAGTCCTCAGCCCGTTTTTGGTCATAGGAAACGTGGGAAATCCTACAAGTATTATCCTGTCCCTCACAAGTTGAAGCTGTATTGAGTAAACCCGTTGCGTCATTAGGCTTGTCTGACGCTGAGGCATCCTGTATCCCGGCTGGTGTTCCCTCAGCTCCCTCTCTGCGGGCGCCCACGGTTTATCATTACGACTTATCGACTCACGGAAGAAACAAGAAGTTTCCTGATGCAGAGGCAGGCAGAGAGGTAACACCGCACAATCCTTACCCATTTTAGGTTTAACACTGCTTTCTGCTCAAGTCACCCAATTGTAGCTTTTCTTTCACCTGTGGTGTAGGTGTGCGTCGTTTCTGTACTTACAGGTATGATTTTGGAACAAACTTTAATAGGTACACCTTGCTCTTCACCTTGCTTCGACTCCTTTTACCTTAAGAGCTGCCTTAATTCTTCATGGCACAGCCTCAACAAGGTGCTGCAAACATTCCTCAGAGATTTTGCTCCATATCGACGCGGGATATGATAGCATCACGAAGTTGCTGCAGATTTGTCGGCTGCACATCCGCGATGCCAATCTTCCGTGCTACCACAATAGAGAACAAAGTTGCACTATTGGATTGAGATCTGATGACTGTGGAGACCATTTGAGTACAGTGAACTCATCGTCATGTTTAAAAAAAAAAAGTTTGAGATGATCTGAACTTTATGACATGACACATTATCAGCCAACAGAAGATGGGCACACTGTGGTGAAGATGGAGGCTGTGGTGTCTAAATGATGCTCACTAAGTGGTGCAGTCTGTACCGCTGATACAAGGCGGGATTGATTTCATGTTTACGCCAGATACAGACCCTACCAACTGAATGTCACAGCAGAAATGAAGACTCATCAGACCGGGAAACATTTTTCCAATCTTCTGTTGTCCCGTTGTTCACAAAAGTTCTGGTGAGATATTGTTTGTAGTATTAGTTTCCTGTTCTTAGTTGACAGGAGTGGCACCCAGTGTGGTCTTCTGCTGCTGTAGGCCATCTGCTTCAAGGCTGAAAGTGTTGTTAAAGATGCTCTTTTGCATACCTTGGTTGTAATGAGTGGTTAGTATCAGCCTGGACCAGTCTGGCTATTCTCCAGACATTTTCACCGAGAGTCATAGTCATCCTGACCATGTCAGTCTAATAAATTCACTGAGATGCTGTGATGTGATTGGAATTATCTCAGTTTTGCTAATCGTTTCATACAATTAGACACCATAGACCATTTGGGAATATGAGGACAAAGAGGTAAGGGGCATTTACCTTCAATGTGCATTTTCAAGCATTATTTTTCCTGTCAGCACTCCCTTCATTCAGTTTGCACTTCTCTTCAGGTAATGTCACCTAGAAGGTTTCTGTCCTGAAATGTACACAATGATTTTTCTAAATCTGGAGTTAACACTTGCAAAATGCAAGTGAAAGAAGTGTGTGTGACTATGAAAAGTAGTGTCTGCTGTAAAATATTCACAGGTGTTACGCTCAATAATATCTCAAGATAAGGAAATGTCTGATCGGGAAGTCAGTTCGGGACCTCAAAGGAATTGTTGTTCCTTGAAAGAACTCATTGAAGAAAATACCTCTGAAATGGGGTAAAGCATGGAAGTCAACTATCCAAGAGTTTCATATCTTGTCAGCATTCCAGCAGTGACATGCTGTATCAAGTCAAAGTCCCCAGTCATGCAATCTAACCTCTAATTTTCACCAGCTGTAATAATCTCCCTCCAGATGTTGGGCTAAAAATACAAAGAGGAGGCTGGGCCTCTAAATAGCACATAAGTAGCAAGTGAAGGTGGACTTTCCAGATGGGAAATCGTTCAGCCTTGAGGACTACGTTGTTAATTATTGACAGTTCTAACTAACTTAGCAAACACATTGAGCTGGTCAAATATACCAAGAATGAAATGAAGACTTTGGATTAGATACAACAACAAAGAAGCATTTGAAGTGTTTTTTCCCCCCCTCGGTTACCCGATGAAAGTACAAAAGTGAAGACAGTCGGTTGGTTGAAAGTAGAGCCATCAAAGCCTTTTAATTGTTCAACAATTTGGACAACCTCACAACCACAGAAGCAGAAAGTACAGACAATAGAGGTACTGTTATGTGTCATCTGTACAACACAGGAAGACAATATGAACAAGAAATAGTCAAAATCCAAGAGTCCTCTCCTAGCATTTGGTCCTAC
Organism: Etia nguti; assembly: GCA_015106755.1. Lineage (NCBI taxonomy): Eukaryota > Metazoa > Chordata > Actinopteri > Cichliformes > Cichlidae > Etia > Etia nguti. Next base: position 16,136 of record VUQG01026487.1, on the reverse strand, counting down.
TTTCTAATCGGGAAACCTAAAACAAAAGTCAAGCTTTACTTTCTATATTTTTAAATTATCATTGCTATTTCAACTGCGTCTCACAACTTTCCTCAGCGCAAGACTAGCAGAAAAAGGTAATGGGTGGATAGTTAATCGGGACTTTAATGTAAAACTTCACAATATACCCAAACAGCTTAACAGCTCATTAAATCATTTGGTGATGGTTTAGAAATTGTTATCAAGAACCTGAACAAGCGTTTTCCTGAGCTTTCACTTCTTGGTTTCCACCACCAGAAGGCTGCCAGTTATTACATTTTTTTTTCCTAAAGTGTTTTTTTGTTTAGAAGTTGTTAAGCAGCTTCTTATCAAGCAGTGTCCTGTTTCTCAGTCATTTTCACTTTTTAAATCGTGTACAATTATTAGCAACTGGTACCCCAAAGTGAGTTTCAGGCTTCTTCTGTGGTATTATTATTTAGCCTAACATGGCTCAAAATAGTTAATTATCAAAGCATACCAATAACAAAACATATCACTGTCCCAAAATTACAACCAGTACTAGAAGTCAACAAGAAGATGCCTAAACTTTTTTTAAACAAATATACAATATCCATCACCATAATATTGATGCTCTAGTAAAGAAAACTGACAACTTGTACATGCAGCACATTGTTCGACTACATCTCCTCAAACAACAGTCGCTCAGGCTTTAAAAGTGCAGCAGTGGGGGTGGTGCAGGGCGGGGTCCCTTTAGACGATGGTGGCCTTGTAAAGATCTGTGTTGCAGTCCTGGCCCTCCGGTGGGTTGCGGCCGTTCTGGGGCATCTGGGCATTTCTCATTTTGCTCTGGCACTGTCGCAGCTCGGCGACATAGCCCTGAAAACTCAGGCTCAGCTCAGAGTCCTCACCCTGGGATGTTTCCGCTGTTCCTTCTTCTAGATGTACTCCCTCTACATCCATCACCTCCTGAATAGTATGTGCAGCGTTGGCTTTTTCAGGAGGTGATTTGGCGTTAGGGGTCGTTTCTGTCACCTCTGTGCAAGGGAGAAAAACAAAACAAAACATGGAAGATATAAGATCAATTGATTTATGATTGACAGCCAAGAGATACTTGGATATTGCAGAGGATGGGTGGGATGGCCAATTCTGCATTCAGTGTTTATTTTATTTACTTATTGACCACTTGGGGGCAGCAGAGGTTAAATGTAGACATAAGCAACTCGCATAAGAAATTATATGAGATCATAAGGAACCATTAACTGTACTCTAAAGGGCTGTCCACACAGGAAGTGACTAGCACCAACATGGCAACCACAGACCACCAAAAGTGACATTCAGTAACTCTGAGCGACAGAGAGCGGAATAACTGCTGGTGAGTCCAAAGTAGGCAGGTGCCAAGTTAAACTTTTCTTAACTTTGCCCTTGGGATCTATTTTCAAAAAATATAATATTTCTTTCCATTGCTATGCCGATGACATTCAAATATATTTTTCTTTGAGCTTGAATGTCATAGATCCATTGCATACATTGTTTAATTGTCTTCATGATGTCAGAGTCTGGTTATCTCAAAATTCTCTCATTTTGAATGAGAGTAAAACTGAAGTTATTGTCTTTAATAGCCATATCCCTCTGAACCGACTAACTGATACCCTCGGTGCCCTTGGTAGCAACCTCTCCCACACTGTAAGAGATCTAGGGGTATTCTTGGATAGCTCCTTTGCATTAGAGAAGCAAGTATCCACAGTGGTTAAATCAAGTTTCTATCAGTTACATCAAATGTCTAAAGCCAAGCCTTTTCTTTCCCCCAAGGACCTTGAGAAGCTGATTCATGCATTCATTACTTCGAGACTAAACTACTGTAACTCCCTTTATTTTGGCCTCCGACAGTCTTCTCTTGACCGTTTGCAATTAGTTCAGAATCCAGCTGCACGACTTTTATCAGGTGCCAAAACGCATGATCATATTACTCCGGTTTTAGCTGACTTACACTGGCTTCCTGTGAAATTTCGTATTGATTTTAAAATTCTTTTACTCACTTATAAAATTTTAAACAATATAGCGCCTAGCTATTTAACAGAACTTCTCCAGTTGTATAACCCAAAAAAGCACTAAGATCCTCTAATCAGATGCTCTTAATGCAACCCAGGTCTAGGCTGAAAACCAGAGGCAATCGTGCCTTTGCTATCGCAGCACCTAGAATATGGAATAATCTCCCTATTGCCATTCGTACTTCTTATACTATTCAGTCTTTTAAATCTCACTTAAAGACTCATCTATTTACTTTGGCCTTGACTTAAGTTAGTTTATTATCATTTGGCAGGCTTCTATATTTGTCTTGTGTTGCTGTTGTCTCACTGTTGGTAAATTATTTTACTTGCTCTTAATTTGTGAAGCACTTTGATCGACATTGTTGTTTTTAAATGTGCTATATAAATAAATTTTGATTTGATTTGATTTGAAGCTGTTTCATGGATATATTAATAAGACGGAGCGTCGTGTCAATTAATTTGTTAGTTAAAGGTCTGTCCGCACTGTAGGATCAATGTGACCACATTCTCATCAGCTGAAATGAATACTGTGCTGATGTAAAAATGATCAAGAAATCAAGGTTTATAATCTTTCATTCTTCACACTGTGGTGTACGTCTTAAGGATATTTTACACAAACTTTATAACTTTGTTATCAAGTATTATGTAATTTCTCTGTTGCCTTTCTCTGCGTTGATCTGCTGCTGGATCCTTTCTACAGAAATGCTGAACACCACATACCAAAACACACACATGCAAACCACATTTCCCAGTTCAATTAACCCGGTAATCACCTCAGCGTTTAATCAGTGAAGGTCTCCAGAGCAGCAGCAGACTGATAACTGCTCTAAAATCCTGTTTACAGTTAATGATGGTGACAGCGGTGCTGAAGGCAAACGATGACTCTGTTTATGGGTCTGTCCAATATATTTTTCACATAACGAAAACCAGAACAAAAAGAAAGCAAATCAAGTTTCACATGCATTTTTTTTCATAAAATACATTCACAAACAATGCATGCACACCTTTCACACACTACATTTCTTTCCTGAATGTGTTTTTACTCTGCAATTAAACGTCTTCAGATCATATTAGTAATAATCCACCAATACTCTCTTATCCCAGCCAGGGTCAAAGGGGCAGTAAGCTTGTGCCTGAACCTCTGTCACCTCAGCCACCCACTCATGCTCTTCTATGGAAGTCCTGATGTGTTCCTCTTAATAAGGGAGGAATCCTAGTTGGATGCCTGAACCGCCTCAGCTATTTCCTCTTGATGTCGAGGGCAGCAGCTTTACTTTGAGCCCTTCACCCCATCTCTAATAATAACAATAATAGTGGCCCATGAATCATTTTCGTAAGAATAATAAAATGGTGTCTGAGGGGGAGAATAAATATTTTATGTTCTCCAAAGTTGTTATCAGATCAGACATCAGGGCTGGCAGTGCAGATGATTCATGTGAACTCTCAGCCAGACAGCAGCAGATAAACAGCACAGACCTCACTGTCAGCTGCAGAATGATGTTCACTCGCCAAGAAGGCATCCTGTAAGGCCCCACTGAGAAAATCACCTCGAAACTGCAACATGCTGTCGCTTTCTGCCTGACACCTCACATGTTATTGGCTTTATGTGGCATTATGTAATAAAACGATTACACTTTACTTCGTTACAGACCTACAGTCTATATAAGAGGGAAAAATAGAAATGACTTCTTTTGTTTCACAGACTGTAGAGATTCAAGTTAGATTCAAATTCAGTAAATTAAAATCGACATGACAACAAAATCCAGACCTAATAGTCTGCTTTTTATTACAGAATGTTCATTTAAAGCTTTTTTATTTTATTTTATGGATAAAATAAAAGAAAAATGTTTTTTTAACTGTCTGAAAACTTAGAGGCTAAACCTGCACCCACTCCGAACACTCGATAACAAGGACAACACACATGCTTTGCACAAAAAAGGAGACACACGAGACTCCGTTTTTGCTTTAACGACCTTCACTTAACAGGAAATAATACATTACTGCAATATGACTGTAGAGTCGCAGCGAGGGGGGGTCAGAGTGTTAACATCGTCTGTACTAAAATGGAAATGTGGACGTGAAGCTCTGGATCTGTGCAACAGAAGAAAACAGGATCATGTGTCACTTTGAGGAACACATGGAGATGGTCCAGTTCTGCTTCAGCTGTGTTTCTGTGTTTAAGGCTGATTCACAGCTGATGTTTTTATCTGGAAACAAATCCACTGATGGCAAAAAGGTTCAGATGTTGTTCTTGACCAAATGTGCTACAAAGACAAGGTTAGAAGGAAATACCTGCAGGTATGAAATGCTGGGATTTTGTGACAATCTTCAGTTTAAATGGAGCAAATTTATAGAAATAGCTTATCATTACTTTTAAAATTAAAATAATAATAATAATAATACATTTTATTTATAGGCGCCTTTCAGACCCTCAAGGTCACCTTACAATAACATGTGAACAATAGCAGCAGAAAATATATATATATATATATATATATATAATAAAAAAAGATTATTCCATAAAGTGACTGATTGGTTTATAAAGTTTTTGATAGTTTGGCATAAAAAGCAAACAAGATTTTACCTTTTGATTTAAATTCACTAATCTTTTCAGCAGTACTTATAAGTAAATATATTTATTTTTTTAATAAGTTACTGTGTTTTTAGTAAAAATGGGAATTTACACTAATAAAAATATTGAAGCTTAGTATTCCAGATTGTGCATTTTAATGACATTTTTACCCAAACAGCAATAAATGCTCGGCCCAGATGTGACCCATAACTGGAGTTTCCTTTTTTGGCCGTGGCTTGCACTCAGGATGAGTTCCAGTTTCCTTAACTTACCACTGGTCTGCCGTACATGGACCAACTTCCAATCACTTTACAACCTGATTGTTGGGTTTTTATGTATTATTGTAGGGTCTACCTTACAATATAAAGCACCTTGAGGCGACTGTTGTTGTGATTTGGCGCTGTATAAATAAAATTGAAAATTGAAATTGAATTGTTCTTCTTTCATCTGCTTTCACCTTGTTTGTATCTTACTATTGATATTTTATACCTGCACAGTTAGTGTGCAGCATCCACAATTTTATTGTACATGCAGTATGGCAATAAAAGTCTATTCTATTATATTCTATTATATTCTATTCTATTTTAGTGTCAGAGTTAGAGTTGGGGATTATACAGGGACAAGGACAGGACACAAATTTAATGCTTCAGCTAGTTGAGGAAATGTATCTGCAGTAAAAACACGCTTCATGTCTCTATTTTCAACACCTTAGGCCCAGGCGAGATATCCAAACAGCTAAGGGCCAGAAATCCATTAGATCTGACAGTGTATAAACCAACTGATGACAAATGAAAATGAAACGCAGCATAAAGGTGCTGAGGACGAAGGGTAGAGTCTCTAAGAATATACATGCGGATCACAACAGCATGAGAATATCCTTATTTGGTGCTTTGATGATAATGGAGGATAGTCCAGTTGAACATGTTGCTTAACATTTTTCCATAAGGTGTTAAACATACTTAAGAACTGCTGGAAGTCCTGCAAACCACAGACTGTACCTCTTTAATAAGTACTTGAACCTCCTCATTAATGACTAGCAGAAAAACACTTGAAGACCCTGATGGGGCACAAATCTCCTGGATCTGGATGCAGATCCAGTTTTTACCATTAAATTTTATGAGCTGTTATGATCAGTATGGAATGGACCAAATTTCATTCATTCTTTACATATCAGTCTTCATTGACCAATCCTAGCAATGCCTGTTAATTATTAACTAACAACTAGCACTGCATGCCAAATATCCTTGGGCAAGATACCAACCGCATGTTGCCTACTGGTGGTGGTCAGAGGGCCCGGTGGCGCCAGTGTCCGGCAGCCTCGCCTCTGTCAGTGCGCCCCAGGGCAGCTGTGGCTACAATGTAGCTTGCCATCACCAGTGTGTGTGAATGGGTGAATGTAGTGTAAAGCGCTTTGGGGTCCTTAGGGACTAAGTAAAGCACTATACAAATACAGGCCATTTTATTGGAGACAGTTCCCCATGTGGTCCAGTGACTCTTTATCAGTTTGTCTGTCCAGCAGTTTGTTTCCTGTCCCTACAAACCATGACTGAACAGATGTTTGACCAACTGTGATTTCAGTGTGTACATCAATGATGTGATTGTTTTTTCTTACCAGATAATTGTCTGACTGGTCTTCAGCACATGGCAGATCGAATCAAAGCGGCATAAACCTGCAAACAGGATGTCAGCAGCTGTTGGCTTGATTTTTGTGAAATTTTGTGCAACTGTCTGCAGCAGAGGGTGGCTGATTTTGGTGATGCCTTGACTTTTTTCATCTTCAGTTCAAAGTGTGTCTTTTGTGCCTAGTGCTGGTTAGCAAATATCTGCATGTTAGCATGCTCAAATAAACATTGTCATACCATGATGTCATGTGGTGCATGATGTGAGCGTGTCCTGTCCAGCACTTTGGTCCTTCATCAACTTTTAACCTCACTGTTCACTGAGTTGAGGACCTGAAGAGAAGCAGAACTTCTCAGTTCTGTTCCTGAAGTGCAACAGTCCTGATTCGCGATCCCACTGATGTATGCATCCATGCTAACTAAACAAACCGCCATGGAGCAAAGGGGTTTTTCAACAGTTTGTCATTTATCTCGATAAGGATGGCAGTATGTCTTTAATAATCTCATTAGGTGGGTTTATTGATAGTTTGCGCCACACATTCATTAATTTTCTCCTGTATATGTTTTGCAGTTTCTGAGTGTTCCCAGACCAAATAGGATTATATCTTCAGTGTGGTCTGATGAAAATACTAATCTCCAAATGCTTCTCCAGTCACCAAAAGCAAACAAATACTCAGACATAAGTATGTGCAACAACACTGTTAGCTACTCTAAAGACTGTGCACATAAACAAAAATACTGGCAGCTGTCAGTGCCACCCTCTGCGTCCTCGTAGATGCACCTGTGCTGTCGTCTTAAACATCCTAGATTACATTTCTCTCAATTTATTGTGTTCAAGAGATTTTCAGAAAACTTGACCTCTAACCTCAATCTTGAGGTCGAGATCAGTGAGATTTAAACATGTATCTGTGGCATAAATTTCAAAAACCTGCGTCACCTCATTCTCAAGTTATCACAGTCAAAAACCCAGGTGTCCACGCCGCCCGCCAGCACAGCACGCTGACAAAAATCCCCCATCAGTGTTCTGATTCTGATCAACACTACCAAAACTAAGCTTAATCATCACACTAGCTTCATTTTTGGAAAATTTAAAATCAGTAGGTTAGATTGATATTTGATTAGTTTTTTTAAAGACTAATTTAAGACAATTAAAAAAAAAAAAAAAACAAGGACCAAAACACTGCAACAAAGACCCCACAAAAAAAAAACA
>VUQG01026483.1:22965-39141 GCA_015106755.1 Etia nguti | reverse complement strand
CCAAACCCCCCCCCCCCACCAAAAAGAAAAAAAAAAAAAAAAGAAGGGGGGGGGGGGGGGGGGGAGAATAATAAACAGAAAGATAATTCAAGAGCGCTCCTCATGTGCTGTCCTGTGCTGTGCACATCAAATGCCTGCCGGCTCCTCCAGAAACCGAGGACCCTTCTGAGTCCCCGTCACAAAGCACAAAGTCAGCACAGTCAGTAACAGACATACAGCCAGACCACGGGGACACACACGCACATCCAAAACACACTAATGTACAGTATAGCAGACTAGTTTGTCTACTCCTCTCTACATGCACACACTGATGCATTTCCTGTGTCTGCCTCTCACACACCTCAGTGCCTACAGCTACTGACAGGTGGATACCAGCTCATACTGCGGTGGTGCAGTGTGTGGGTCCGCTGCTAGCTGCTCCTCATGGCTGCTTCTGTTGCTTTATGTTGAGTTGTGCAGCTTGTTCCTGAGCTCTCATCCTTTAATCTGCCAACCATAAGGTATTATACCGTAGCTGGAAGGCTCAGCGCGTCTGCCATAGGTGTAGGTCCCAGGATCAATAACACATGCACACCACTCAACATTACGCAAGCCCTCAAACTGTTCCTGCTTTCTGTCTCTTGCTCTCTCTCCAGTCTGTCTCTCAACGTCTCCGTCTTACTTCTCCCTCCAGCTCCCTCTGGAGAGCAAGCTTTACTTGTTCACACACACATGAATGCACTGCCCCCCACCTCCCCCACCCCCATCTGCAGGGAAGTTCCTAACAGAGAGCGAAAATACGCACAGTAACTAGCAGGAGGTGAGTGAAGATTCATCCTCTGGGAAACAGAAACCCTGCACGTCTGGTCAATGAGCAACATCTTTCAAAACACCCCTGCCAGTCGCAGCTGCCGTCACCGTGGAGTCCTTAATCTCCAAACATCGGCACAACGCAGCTTTTGGAAAGAGTGTGTTCTCAAACACCGGGTCAGGAAATCAGTGCCAAGTTTGGGGAAAGTTTTATTAACGATGCCTCAGTCACCGTGTTTGTTTTCAAATTTGGTGGTTTTACTTTATTTTAGCTTACTTTGTATATTTATACAGGTTTATACCCATTCTTCTGCAGTCTTCCTTCTCACCTTTATTAACGCTTTAGACAAAGTAAATTAAAGAAGCAACACCTGAACTTTAATCCCGCAGTATTTAAGTGTTTATTTAAAATGCCGCAAATATCAGAAATAATAATTGACTTAAGAGTTGGAGAGAAATAAAAGCAGTTAAACATTAATTAATCAATAAATATTCAGCTGATTGTTGAAACATTTATTTTAACACCTCAGCGCATTTAATAAATGCAAAGTCCCAGCAGTGTTAGGAATGCAAGAAAAACAAAATTAATAATAAAATAACAACCACACATTAAAAGTACATTCTTTTGCTCGCATTTTACAAGAGCGAACTTAAAGTAAACTTTCCACGAATGTGACACCTTTTTAAAAATAACAATGCGAGTGAAGAATAAAAAAAGATCCAGTGACAGGTAGGAACAGTAGTATTAAATTAGATGCTGACTTACAGCAATTTTACATAACTGGGTTTAGTGTGGTAAAATGCAGTAACGGTGATAAGCCAACAGGAGATTAAGAAGGAGTTGGGATTATGTACAGTACATAGGACGCACTCATGCAGGCTGGGGGACGCTAGTGCATGCCAGTTTAAGGTTAAAATAATGTGAACAGGCCGCCCTATTTAAAAGAGGGAGTGTGTGGAGGGGCAGCAGCGTGAAGGAGAAAGAGCCGCTCATCAACCCCTCTGTTTTCCTCACTGTCTACTGCGGGGAAAAAAGAGCAGTTTTTAATGTTTATGGCCATCCGGCTTCACGAGGGGGTGGAGTCAAATGGATTAGAGCCTCCGATACATTAATTACATTATAGTGCTCCTCCCAAAACCTTAGATCATCTTGTGTCACGTGACTCACAAGTGGCTGAAGTGGCATTATCCCTGTCAGACTTTAATCCTGCGGCTAAAATGGCTCCAAATCCTGATCTGCTCTGTGAAATGAGGCGGGGGGCTCGACAGGAAGCGTACAGGAAATGGAAAGGATTCAGAGCTATGTGTGCTTCAGTGCGAGGAGCAGTTGATTTGGGTGAGGAAGGAGGAGTTTGGCGGATGCCTGCACAGTGTGTGGGAATGTAGTATATAGACTAATTCAATTATGGAAGCTGCTGACAGGGATACCGGCCCTGATCGATAACCAATAAATACTTGTGTAAATATCCTAGGATGACATCGATACCTCAGGTTAGGAAGCCGATCTCCACAACAGCGGGGAGCGGGTGGAAATGCCTATTTGCGTGGCCAGCATTTAAAGTGAGACAGAGAAGGCGAGAGAGAGTTATTGGCGATTGTGAAAAAGCCTGAGGGAAAGGTTTGTTGTTCTAGTCTCTTATATATGGGGCTAGAAGGAGCTCAGTGGAGTCTAAACGTCTGCCAAGCTGCAGCAACTCTTCAACGAGCATGAAGTTGCGGCCCGAGTAGCAGTTTATGTTTCTTTACTGTTTGCTTTCCAGGTTTGACTATGTAACAAACTGCTACAACTTGCAAACGCAGCAACACAAAAACAGGATACATTGTATATAAGGGTCAGACTTCTGCCAAATCTAATGTGCAGTTTTACTTAAAGACAATCACAGACTGAAAATAAGCCCCTTTAAAGATCTGCATTTCTTAGATCCACCTGAGTTGCAACCAAAATATTAATAACAATGACAGAAAGTCGCTGATTTGCCAGGCAGGATGTCAAAGTCCACTCATTTAACAACTGTTTCTAGTCCCACTCGAGTTTACGCCACTCCTCCACAGAAACACCAAAACAAATCTGCAAGTATTTACAGGCCGGCTGCTTTCATCATTCCTGGCAGAAAACAAACGAGCCTGGTTCCCCTCTTTAACAAACACCCTGTCTAAGTTGAAGGGGTTATTAGGAGTGAAGGCTGTTCTGAAAAACGGGCTGCCCGTTCTTCAAGAAAACCACAACAACTGTGCTGAAAAGCACCATCTCGGTGTCAAGGCCCTGGCGGATCCGAGCATGTGACAGGCACATAATGGTAATGGGATCATTCGTCATGATCAGACCTCACATCTGCAGCGGTGGATTGCATTTTACAACAACGAGCGAAGAGACGGCAAAAGCAAATAAAACTGCATTTTTTCCCCTCAGTGGGATTTCTGTGATTTGATCAAATCAGGGTCCATCTGTGTGTGTGTGTGTGTGTGTGTGTGTGTGTCTGACTGTGAGAGAGAGAGAACTTGGCTTGTGACTCCTACATAGGCATACGCCAGCTTTAATAATGTGCGATAATAAAGGAGGAAACTTTAACTGTGATACTCTAAATGCTTTACAAATGCCCGGGGTGTGTGTCTGTGTGCTTCTATCAAAGGGTACAACAATTGCACTTGACAAAAGGAAGAACAAACACAAGTCCCTTCTAATTACACTTGTGTCATCTTCAGTGGCTCCACATCTGCACCACCACTGTCTCTTCATCAACAATCTACCCTCTGAACCTTGTCACTCTATTTCCCTGTAATTTATCGTCCCGCAACGCTAAGCGACCGGAAACCTCCCAGCCTGGAGTCACTCCTCACACCACTTGAAACGAAACCATCTCAGTTGCCATCACTGAAATGAACTCTTGCTTCCCACCGGAGGGGCGGTGGTGGGGGGAGGAGGCAGGAACACGGAGGCACAATACACACACGCAATGACACTGCCACACATACGGCTAGTGTTGTTGAAGGATCTGAATGGCGGCAACCAAAACTCTACTAAGAATAAACTGCCTGTCTCCGTTGCACTATCTGATATGGCGGCTCACATTCAGCTTACTATACATAACATACAGTTCTAAGCTATTTACACCAACTCATGCTAAGACATAGCAGGCTTCATTCTGCATTACCACTCCGTGCCAGGGGAGCAGTGGCGTCACAGCCAGCGGGAGGCAGTGGGAGACAGTTCACGCAATCTAGGTGGCAAAGCATGCACATGTGAGAAGGAAGAAAGGAAGGAGGAGGATGGAGGGAAGACGGGCACCAAATACTGCAGTGGAAGAAGTGTGTGACAGTCCCTAGATAGAGGAGGTGAGCTGCAGCTGGATCTTTTGGAATTTATCATTATTAAAAATAAAAATCACCTGAGCAGAAATGTGTTACAGAAGCGGCTCTGGTCGCGCGGTGCTTAAAGGCAAAGACCCTCTTTAACTTTCCCAACACTCTGAACAAGAAGATACGCATGGCTGCCTCAGTATCAAATATTTATTAACCTGGTGGGCTGAAGATGCCCTCGTTTTTGTCTTCAGGTTCTCAGATTGTGCTCCTCAATGCACGCTTGCTTCAAGTTTAATTGGATTTGTGTGAGCGTGTGCTTCGTTTAACCTGACAGGGAGAGCTCATTCATCAATCAGTGTCATAATGTTGTTTGCATGTGTGAGACAGAGGCTCTGCGTTGCTGGATGGGCAACCACAGCAGCATACATGCAAGGAGACCACGATAAAGGCACACACAAATTAATCAGTCGGCTGCTAACTCACATTACAGTTTGGCAGTTTCCTGCATGCTGTTTCACCACGACTTAATTACAAATATGTGAATATAACTATTTAAAACTCACAGGAAGGACTTACAGTTGTATTCCTCGTGTACACTATGCTACACAGCAGCTCTTGCACCCACAGGAATCCCTTAGAATAGACTTTTTAGTGAGATGCACACAGATTGAACACTTCACAATAAATTGCTTAACTCCTCCTGAGATATATTAGCCAAGGGTCAGCAAGACGACAACTATTTACAAGCTGATACTGTTTCTTTCACATTCTGCTCACGGCTCTTTTGTGCAGCTCTGCTGCGTCTATATGAAAATACTCTCCAGCTCTGCCTGCAAACTGCCGTTTGGTCTGATACAATCAAAAGGACTCCCTTAAGGTCCCTCGTGTTTCCATGCAAATGCGAGACTCCTGTCAGTCCATTTGCTTATCGCTATTTCCAGTTTTCTCATACACGTTTTTCTCTTCCAAAAGCAACTGACTGGGTATTGGCGTGAACTTGGCCACTTGGCAGGGCTGCAGATGGAGTTGTCCTACTCTCCAGCTCCTGCCTGTTGCTTATCACCCAACTCATCACTGGGCTCACCAAGTCAAAGTCAGGCTCAGGCATACCAGTGTAACACAACAGGCTTCACGGTATATCACAATTCACAAATGCAAAGCAGCACTGCTAACACTGACATAGCCCAAGGACACTGTAACTTTTAAAAGTGGCAAAAACTCAATCACAAAGAGAGAATAACCATGTTTCCTTTTAATAAAAATGAATAAATCAGTCAAAGAACAGATTGACATTTTGGCTAAGGCTTATTTTTTTCATGCTGACACTAAGTCATATATGCTAAATATATAACTACAAAAACACTGAATGATTGTATTTCTCCTCATGTTGAGCTATTCCTGCACATTTAGATTCCATCAATACAGCTTCCTTGCAAACGTTTCTCTCATTTTTACTTTCCAATCCAGTAATGCATTTTAAAGCAATTATTTAAATACCAAGCAAAACAGCAATTACAGCATAAAACTGTAAAAACACAGCAATGACCATCAGGACTCGATCTGCAGGGACACATCTAACAACTTATATATATACGTTTAATTTTTTAATTATTTTTTTCATAAGTCTGAGGGACGGACAGCTTCAAAAGAAGACAGTTTAATGTGACTGCTTCCTGTTTAACATGTAAAGTAAAAGTAGCCGTTCACATAGAGAATCTGAAAACGGCATACTAAACATTTACAGCAGTCTGATATTCAGTCACTCGGCTTTAAAACTAAAATGTGATTTTAGGGATTCGTCCAGCTCTGTGTGGGTTGGGATGTTTTTACTAAGTTTTATTTTAACGTTATGGCTGTATACAAGTGAAGGAGGGGTCTCACATTCAGCATGGGGAAGAAGATCGAGTAGCTTAAGATTTCAAATGCATATAATCGGACTTATTTTTTCAAGAAGTGGTCATACATGGTTAATGTGAAAATATACATGATTTCAACGAGATTTAATGTTTAATGTGATTTGCAACGGCCGGAAATCCTAATGATTGCAAGCAGACCACACACACCCTGCTGAGAGAGGACAATAACAGCCTCACACAGCCTCCCCACGAGCCTCAGTGACGGGGAAAGAAATGCTGCCCTCTATCAGCAGTGCTCATTTCTCCCTCTAAGTATGCATGTGGGACATGCTCATCTTTGACTCGGAAGTCCTCTCTGTGGCTTCCTCTTCCATCAGAAACAGTGTGAAACAGGGAAAGCACAATAGCCGGACTGTGCTCTAGGTTGTGTTGGAGGCTCAGCTGTGCGATGACCCTACTGTAGATGACTTGTTCTGATGGCGGTGGCAGTGGTAGTGATTCTGCTGCATACATATGGAAAAGGGTGGAAATGACGGCCGCGAGTGGGCTCATAAATAAGAAAGGTCACAAAAGGGCTGCGGCTGTGACATAGATGGACAGCCCATTCAGCAGTTTTCCCTGCTGCACTGTGGAAAGAAAATGAGCACTTGAAGGTTTCAGTGAAGTGCCAGCTTTGCACAGGCATTTTTATTGAGGCACCTTACTCGGCTGTGAATTCACTGTCATATAAAATCAGCACTCTGACCACTGCGCCGCCCATATCCCAAGCCACGGACACACGCCTGGACTGCACTCTCCACTCTCCTGGGAATGGATGGAAATTACAGGATGCCCAAACTGACAGCAGTTTGTGACAAACAAAATCTGTAATCACGCAATTTTGATATCAAGATTTATTAAAGTGATTGGCTGTAGGGTGAATTCTCAGGGGGTTCTATAAATAAATAAATAAATAAAAAGAAGGAAACTTTTTGTTTTGCAGCTTCCGAGGTTCTTCTATTCACCGGAGCGCTTTGGGTCTAATTTCTGAAAGCCTTAATCGTTCGAGCACTGCTTCTTTAACTAAAGCAAAACACTCAAAACTGGTTTCCGTGGCAACGCGGAACAGTTGGACCTGAATACAGCGCGACCTGTAAACACACATGGACACGCGCACGCGTCCACAAGCACAATGACACAGTTTTGCTCCCACATCAAGATGCTGTAAATGTCAGAGGACTGTATCTTGTGGCATTTCTCTTCGCGGATAAATATCAAACGATGTTACTGCAGCTACATGGGAAAAAAAAAAAAAAAAAAAGCTGTCTGGAAATCTGGAAGTTCCTGGAAATGAAACTGGGTTTAGAAACTTTTGAGTGGGACGACCAGCCTAAAGCACACTTTTTGTTCAGACTGAAACGAGCTGGATTTCTGCAAGAAAAACTGCTTAATATTGGCAATAATATTGTTTTTCAGGGTAATAAATACATATAGCTGCTATTTAGCTCCTAAAAGCAAGGCTTCAGGAGAAATTTCACCCTCCTGTCACCAAATGCCACCAAAGTCTCACAAATGGTAACGCCATCACCAGATTTTGGTGCTATGTTGCTTGCTTCTGTTTTGTGGTCTAACGTGAAATAAGAAATGTGTATCGGCTCAGAAAAGTTTCAGATTCCTTTCCAGTATTTTTACGATCAAATAAGAGCAGCAGACAGCCGTTTACCGCAAAACTCCAAGCTCACACAGGAAAACCTTTTCTTTTCTTTTTTTAAAGCAACAGTTTTAAATTAAAGGTACTAAAAGGCATCTTCACATGATACGATAAGGCAAGTTATGTTGTTTTGTTTCTTTTCATTCAGTTTTTTTGGTCTTATTTGCCAGGCGACCCTGTTGGTAAATGCTTGTGGGAAGAGGCACTGCTTTTCAAGGACTCCACGAATCCCTGCATAGCTTGTGTCACATGGTGCCATTGTGCAGTTTTACAGATTGTTTCAAACATTGCATTAGCCACACTCGCACCGCCACATTCTGCACAATTTACTCAATGCATCTCGTTATTCTCGTTATTGTACCTCGGCCAGAGAAATCCACGTGTCTTTTAAGGTTCTCTTTCTATTTAAGCTCTCTTCCTTGCCTTCAGTGCCTCCACATTGTTTTGCGGCTACAGACCATTTATATCGGAACAACAGCATGTGCAATCTCTGGCCATGTTACCCAATGTTAACAGTAGCCTTACAAAACAAGCTGATAAAGAAATTTTCCCCATAGTTGCCTGCTAGGCTGTGGCTATGTCTTTAAATACCATTTCCATTCAACGTTCAACTATAATTGTGTATTTTTATTTTCCTAAACATATGTATATCCTGCATTAAAGAAAATGAAAAAACAAAACAAAACACCTAATATAATGATCATAAAACATGACCAAACATTAACAGTCTGGAGTCCTGAATAACACAGGAGAAAAAGAGAAAAGAAACAAACCAACAGGTCACCCAGCATCTTGTTTTATGGATGTTTGTGGTTGTTTTTGTCTCTGCAATCAGTCACCATCTCCTTGTGGAAAATGTTCATGTTTTCGCCATCAATTTGAGTCTACCTGGTAATTTTTTGCCTGTCTGCTCTCTCTTCTTTCTTTTTTCTACCTATTTGGTTGTTTTTCCTCTCTTTGGAGCGTTCAACATTTTATTCACTTATTTTAACATTTCTGTAAGTAATGTTAATTGCAGGCATCCTGGTACCAGGGCTCTGGATTAAACCAGGTAGGAACAATAATCATCTCTGATACTAACAGGTCAACTACCAGTCAACCAACGGGCAATCATGTCTAAGAGAAATTAGTTCCACTGCTACATCTCTACTTTAAAACCAAGGTAAGAGAATGAGAAAAGGGTGAAAGCCTGACAGGATTATGAAGACCATTTGACCGGGGTGAATCTTTAGGCAGACCGTATTCCCAGCTCACAGTTTTAAGCCAGTGACACAGTGCCTCCTCTGCATGTAAGCATTTTTGGCTCTGGGCTCGCTCCATGTCAGACTCTGATTGGCTCCTTGGAAGTTTTCACCTGTTCAAAACCCATCAGAGCTCTAAAGTAGTATCAGGGTAGCAGTTTTATATGGTGATGATATGGGACAAGGACGGGATCTGCCTGTGTGAGAAATGCCACCTGCTGTACGCCTCAGCTGCCCTCCCCTCCACGGACACCACGCCCTTGTGTGCTGGCACACTGAAGGGTAGAAACACTAAACTTTACATCCGGCATGTTGCTTTTAGCCGGGATTCCCCACAGCTTCTCTCTCTCTCCTGTGTCATCCTGTGTCATGTTCAACCATTATATTCACATGGCACGCGCACACACACACACACACACACGCACACGAGGGAAACCAGCCTGAGCAACAGAGGGATGATGTAGAAAAGGAAAGAGAGACCTAGCAGCTGTTACAACTTTCAAATGACTTCCCTAAAAAAGAACTTGGGTACAAACTGTGGCACTCATAATCATGACTTATAAAGTCATTAAGCATTCATGTTCAGCACGTTTTAGATTCCAGTATTTCATCAAACCCTGTTTAGCATAACGGCGTCCCCAAACATCCACTCCAAACAGCCTGACATGGCAGCGCTCACACTTTTCTTCACGCAAGCAGTAAACTATGCGACATATCTGGCATACCTGATAGACAGGTGTGCCACCGAGCACCGACTTGATTAGAAATGCAACTTTTTAGTCTGGATAAGTTTAGAACTTTAACTTTTTCTATCATCTTCTACAGAAAGCCAATGACAGCATATCTTCAGGGACAAACTCACAGATTGAAATAAAATGTCTTCAGTCGTCTCAGTTCATGGCAACTTTAAGCCTCTCGTCTTTAATCGTTGACGGTTTCATTTCCCTTTCACAACAGACTTCTTTTTCATTACACTTTTTATTCCATCGTGATACAGATTGCAGCAGCAATGCACAACCGTGAGGTCACAAACAAAAACACAGAACTGTCCCCTTCATCTCCCATTTGGATGATGCTTACATAGCAACTCTCTAGTTCTTTCTCCCGCTGTCACACTCTCCTTCAGGTGAAACCATCTCCAAATAATGAACAGTCCTGTTTTACTTCCCTTATTTCAGCATATTTGGACGGCTTAGTCAGAGACTAAGTCATCAAGTCAGAGCAATCCTCCTCATTCCAGCCACGCCTTCCACACCTCCTCACCACAGCTCTGGAGAGTCATCTAGCCGATTATTTAAATCCTGGTTGTAATGGGTGTAATGCTGCAGCAACTATTAGTCATGCAACAGGTTGCAGTGAAATGTGAGTGGCAGCTCATTGAGAAGTGAGTTTCTACAGACGCTGCTGTGATACACACGCAAGCTTCTGTTTTTTATTTAAAAAATACATAAATAAATTTTTTTTTAAAAAGGTGTTTCAAACTCTCAGGGAGCTTAAACAGCGATCCCACAGCTACAATAGACACACAATGAATTCACAATTCTCTCACATCTAATCTCGCTGCTCCCTTAAGCTATGTACTCTGTTGCACTAGCAAGCCTGTTATCACTTCAGGAGAGAAAATATACTCTTCCGCTTTCATGAAAAAGTTAATAATTGCTATACAAATTTAGCAGAGTTGTCGAGGCGCTGAAATTTGAAATGCAGTAGCCTGAACATAGAAAAAATAAAAGCCCAAGGCTAATTTCTAAGAAGAAAATTGTCTTCTTTTTTTTTTTCCTGTAATTGCTAATGAAGAGCAATTTCATAAGCCATAACTTTTATAACACAAGATCTCAATAGGGGATACATTCGTATGGATGATTAAACATGTGTGGCATCTCCTCCTAAATAAAACAGATCACTCTGAGGGATCACTCCTTATGGACAGGTGAGAGGAGACAGGAGGAGGAGGAGGGTGCAGCGGATGTGGCTTTAGAGGAGAGCAATACAGTACCTCCTGATATCACTCCAGACAAAACCAGAGCCTGAATTGGAGAGCTTCCCCTTCGCCCAGGATCAACTGGGGAGTATTAATGGATTCTGAGTGGATCAACTGATGGCTATCGTATTTCGGTGTTTTGACTCAGTGTGCACAGACAACCCAACACACACATCTGCACGGGCACCACTGTGGTGCAATGCAGATGTTTACACCACGTCGTAGTATCCCATTATAAAAAAAAAAAAAGAATGCGCGTCTTGTAATCGCCCTGGCTTTATTAAACAACTGTTAGCTAGTTTAATACTTAGATGAAGAGCACAAAACAGCTCATTAGAAAGACAGTGGAGTGTAGCACAAGAGTTAGCACTCGGTCACAAATGTATCACATTTTCATTTAGGCATGTCAAAGGTGCAGGGAGATAATTGGAAGGAGGAAAAGTCTGTTTTTGTCACTGAACAAGCAGGTAAACAAATCTGCATAATATTACGGGAGGACAGCTTTAATTGTGTTTACTCCGCAAGCACCACCTTCACGTGCTTACTATCAATAACTGACTATTGATCAGGCTCACAGCAAGTGCTCACATTGGTCATTTTGCATGCAACTCCAGCTCGAGTTTCATAGACAAGCAACACTGCATATGGTTTATGAAGCTCCAATATCAATTAGCACCAAGTCCCACTTTCCTGCCTCGTGTGCAGCACGAGCAACGACTGCAAGAAACTTAATATGGAGGACAAACTTTTTTTTTTTTTAATGATTTCTTGTGTAAAAACAGGCCACCATTAAAAAACAAAACACATGAGCAAAAATGCAACAAAGATGTTTGGCTTAATTATAATATCAAACTAATTTCCTTTGCAATTGCACTCTAATTAGGAACATATAAATTAACTATAATAAAAGAAATATGGCTAATAATAATTATTCTTAAGCATACTGAATTTTTGTTTCATGATTTCCACTGATTATTGCTGCAATAAACAATTATTTTCAAAACCTACAATTATATATCAAGCTCATGTCAAGGCAATTAAATATATATAAAACACAGAAATTATTTAAAGTATGAGTCCATTAACATAAATATATAAATTTGGAGTAACAATTGTCTTAACACTGAAATCTATATTAAGTAATCCACATTTTTAAAACACTAATAAAGTGCTACAAACAAACAGTTCCAGCAGATACAAGCCTCATAATTGTAAAAACTCTCATTAAAAATATGACTATAAATTTGTAACTAGTTATTTAATATTTCCAAGACAAGAAGCTTCCAAACTTCCCCAAATAAAATCAAAAGCTACTTTTATTGTTATAAATTAGCTGATAGCTCCAAAGCTATTTAAAACGTAAACACATAAACTGCACAGAGGTGAAATAATATTTAAATGGCAAACAGGACATCAAAACCACATGAATTCACACCTTTGTTTTTTTCAGGTGATTCAAATACACATTTAAAAAGGCCCAGTCCTTTACTCATTAGCAAACAAAAACTTAAAAAGCCATCATAATCAATCAGAATTTTTACCCTTTAAAACTGGTACAATTTAACTGTGAATCCATATATGGCTGTCAGCACAGGGACCTTGTTACACAACAAAGCATAACTAAAAATATATAAACAAGCAGCAGCTGAAACTACAGCAGCCTCACAAAACCCAAGAAGTGCCAGCAGGCCTGAAGATGAGACATAAAGCTCACACAGCTTCCTAAATAACAAGACAAAAAATGATGAGCCCTGTGCAACTATGCATTCAGCTCAGCATCAATTAAATCCACGAGAATTCCTGCAGTTGTTAACATAATTATTTAAATGCAAGATTTAAAAAAAATACCATAAATAAAGCAAACAGCGTAGAATCGTCCTATATTATTACATCTAAATTGCATTTTCGATGATGTCTCGTAGAGCTTGAATACATTTTAAAAACATTATACACGAAAAAGATTGGACATTTGCATTAACTGGAGGCCTGTAAATTATGATAATTAAATCTCATAGTGAACACAAAAAATACGCATTTTAATCTTTTTAAAATTTAAATCTGGGCGAACGTTTCTGTCGCAAAATCTCCAAACAAATCCTGGCGAACTTCTGCGGAAAGGGTTTCGAATTTAAATTCACTACTTTTTAAGGCATTCTGTATTTAAAACCAAGCGAACAACAACAACAAAAAAACTATAAAGTTGCACCTCCACGTTTCACGTTGAGGCAGGCTCTGCGTTACAAAATGAACACCTATACGTATTCAAACAGCACCAGTATTGATCTCGCTGATATGGCGAGAATTCCGCTTTAAGGCCTTTTTCAGCACATGCAGGCACGTCCAGCAGCTGTACACACTGCCGATTGGACACATCGGGCACATGTATGGACATTTGCTCCATCTGATTCAGCCTATAGCCGTGCAGTGTGCAGGGCCATCATGGCAGCCATTATGAGGCTCTCCAACATTGCCATGGCCTACGTGCACATTAACTGTGGGGAGTGGCGCAGGCTTTTACACCATGTTGCGCCTTGCAGCTTACAAAACGTCTTTAGATCGAGCCATAAAGCAAGGAAAACGACACAGCAGCTCGACCATTGTATATTTAAAGCATGCAGATTTTTCTCTACAATGTTGTTAAGCAAAAAAAGAAGGGAAAAAACACGAAGGGGCTGCTTAGGCAGGAAAGTAGAAAGCCTGCACTAGAGGGGGAGGACTATGCTGGAAGCACATAAAGTATGGGTCACGTGTTCCTCCACAAGGGGCTTGAATATTTACCTTTTTGTCACGCAATGTAGTTTTTCCCTATAGCCAATGGCATTGTTGTGAAAATGGGTGGATCTATAGGTGTCGAGGGAGTCTTTAGGCTGCGCAAACTGCCACATACGAGTGACTTTTTCAGGCGTTACGCGTGGGGGTAAAAAAAATAATAGTTTCTTTCTTTAATATACCCAGGCATTAAAAAAAAATAAAAAAGCTCGTGGATTTCTTACGTTTGTGGGCAAGCTGACACAAACACAAGTACACAGCAGTGGTGTCGTGGTTGTGGAGCTGAGGGGCTGACCTATAGATTTACGCACTAAAACAGTCAACCCTAGCTGCTTCTTCTTCTTCTCTCTTACACACACAGCGTGACTCCCACATACATCCACACGCATGCATATAGGGTAGAAAGAGGCAGCTGATTGGTATGCATCACGTCGTGCATTGCAGTGCAACAGTCAATAAAGAAACCCAACTTTTATCGCCTACATATATGGAAAAATAACCTTGCGGAGGGAGAGGAGGTTAATACATAAACGCATTTGGACCACGTTAGTTACAACCTAAACTTGGACCAAGTTTAATTTCAGCCTTTGAGTGAGATTTAATTAGGATATAATAATTATTACACGTCAAGCGTGTGTGCGTGGGTCCATGTTTTAAACTGGGATAGGCCTTGCTGCAAGATCACGCGATATGGCAGCAGCCACCGTGTGTTGTGCGGATGTTGGGACTAAACTGTTTCTTTATCGCCCTTTTCTCTCCCCCCAACACCCACCCACCCCTTCAACTCCCTTTGTCTAATCACCACACAATCGCAATTTAATCGCCAGGAAACAAAGCAGCAACAGCGTGGCAGAAATCACACACGGCAGCCGAGAAAAGAGGAAAAATCTGCTCGCTATATTTCACAGCGGAAGCCTACAGGTCACACAAGTCTGCCATGGGGCACAGTATAGGCGTATGATACAATGCGTGTGTGTTTGTGGAGAACGTGTGTGTCACAGATTGTAGGCCTACCTTAGTTTTTTGGGAACAGAGTAGTCTACCTCTATCACCTTTCCGTGTAATTCAACTTTACCTGTAGGGACGAAAAACAATTGATAGTGTAGCGTTAGCTGTTGTGTTCATAAAAGTAACAATGCAAGCTGGGTAGGCCTACACACCAACACTTTGAATCACTTCACCAAGTAGGTGCGTCCCCATTCAAAATAGCCAACCCCTGAAAAAGTAGTGTACACGGGCGCGTTGTGTGCGCGGCGGCGGACAAACTGTATACGTTTACATTAATCCCAACTCGGGGTGAGGTCCTGTGGGTGGCAATTGGGGGGGTATCGGCGCCAAAATGAAGCATGATAAGCTTATATACTATGGGGGAAAATGGGCAGCCATGCTTTCCACTCCCACAACCCTCACAGTGCAATGAGGGATATTTTTTTCAGCTCCCAGTAAAGAATGCAACATCAAAAGAGGAGATGGTTTGCAAAGGAGAATTGACTTGTACTGTTTCTATTCTAGGTAGGTGTTTTTCCTAATTCTCCGTGCTGACCCGGCTCGGAGGGTGAATTTGAAGCGCTCTTCGGCGAGGCTTTCAAACACGGCTTTTCGTTACTATTGAGTGGCCTGGCGCAGCACGGAATTAGCGTCTCACCTCGTCCCCCCTCAGCTACCTGTTTATTAGCTCTTTCCTCTGGACCCCCGTGACCCACCTCCAAGACACCTCGTAAAAACATAGCCAGACATCAGAGGAACACGAATCTGACAAGTTTTCCGCGCTCGCTTCGCCGTGCTCTCTTCAATAAAATCAAGATAAAAAATAAGTGAAAAATAATTATGCCTACCCGAACCATCAGACCATCCCATACATTCCAGTGGGTGATTGCAAAGTAGCGCCCCGCACTATCGGAATCCCCAAAATATAGGGTATTGTGCGCGTTAATTGCGTTACGACGGCTCGTGCTTTCTTTAGGCAAATGGGCACTAAAGCCCCAAGTGTGTCCTGTGATCGATAATTTATCCAATTTTTGCTGGAGCGTGCATGACTGAGCGTTCATCTAAACTCTGATGGCACACACGGATGTGATCGCGAACACTGTCCCGAGCAACATATACAGACACACACTCTCTCACACACACATATACATATATATACACATATATATATGTAAAAGAAATAACACAAGAGCTGCTTCACAGCCTATTTCACATTTCGGACACTCTGACCTATTGTGCTTTTTAAACCTCGTCTTGCAGTTAAACTCGCTGTGAAATTTCCCTGTCACCAGCAGCATCACTTATCAAATCCACACTTACCAGAAAGAGTCTCTATAGCCTTTATGGCCGAGTTCTGATCGGGGAAGTCCACAAAAGCATAGCCGGATTTCAGTAGGACCTGGTCGGCCACTGGCAGCTTCCTCTCCCCAAAGAGCTGCTTCAAGTCCTCGACAGTGACCGAAGGACTTAAATTCCCAACATATAGTTTGTTCATGATCTGAAAGGAAAAATCTCGAAGGGGTATCAGATCTTAGAGTGAGAGAATGGCGATATTCAGAGAAG
>VUQG01026483.1:10456-22935 GCA_015106755.1 Etia nguti | reverse complement strand
ACCTGCTGGGAATAAAAAAAAAAAAAAAAGACGCAGCAATCACCCCCCAGGATAGTACTAAGCTATAGGCGACCCCCCGGCACCAACTGGCCCTGGCCAAACTCTTTTAACAGGGACTGAGGGAAAAGTGTCGTCGCTACGACGCTACTCTGGAGCCAACAAGCGCCGCCTCTAAATAAAATCTCCCTTAAAATCACAAGAAAAAAATTGTTTGGAGGTGCATGTGGGATCACTGCTGCTCTCCCAGCACAGAAAGTGCAGTAGGGTATGAAAGTGGCATGATGAGCAGTGGGTACATTCAGCAAAGGGATGGGCTTAAAGGAGGCAGAGGGGTTATATTATCAAATCATAATAAGGGCCGTGCCACGGGTCCCTCCAGGCTGGGGGAGTGAAGAAAGAAAAAAAAGAGCTACTGTGTGGAAAATCAAGTCGTTGTCACTGCACTTGTCGACTCAAAGAGTGTCACTGATCCCCACAGTTTGCCTTTTATTTATTTATGAGCCACATAGAAATATGGATTTATGGCTGCGTGTAAGCTGTGGGCCCAATCCTCGCCCGTGAACACCTGTTATTACGAATATATTACACTCCAATAAGACCACTTCAGGTAATATTTGTGATCTTGTAAAATCTGACTATAATTATAAAGCTGTAACAAATCAAAAAACAAACACCAACAACAAAAAAGAGAGAATATGAACCCAACTGTCTTAAGTAATACAGAAAGTGAAAGCTTGGCTTGCCTGTACACGCTGTCCTTGCAGGAATAATAGTGAATTAGCTACGTATTACTACTTATATTCATGACTTATACAGCCTTACCAGAGGCCCCTGTTTTGGCACCAATATCGCTTATTGGCTTTTACACTTTTTAATTAAAGGTGGCGACAGTTTCGGTTTTTAAGCCTTGAATAGTACCAACAGCACCCGTGCGCAAATTGTAAAAAAAGGAGCAAATATTTATTTTAAGCTGCTGATAAGAAGGAGTGAGGGGATCCCAGGCCTTGTGCTGCATGCGCCCTCCATGCGGTGCCACTCAGGCCAGTCAGATATATATATGCATATTACCCTACGCATGATGTAGCATCCCGTCTCTTTTGTGTGTGCGCACGGATGGGTGTGTTTGGGAGGGAAGCACGGCTAAATATGTAAGGCGAATTTCAAACAAAGGCTGAAATGTCAGTGAAAGGTTGTGGCTGCAGTGCTCGTGCATGGATGTGTAGTCTTCTACCTACACTACCAAAGAAGGGGGAGGAGCCTCGTGCTTACAGCAGCTGAGTGTTTCTACATGTGACTGGCCTGTGCCTTGGAACATTACTGCCACCCTACTGTAGTGGAGATAGTGCCAGCAGCAGCAGAACTGACCATCCCTGCCCTGTTTACGTCAGTATGCGAACAGAGGAATGTCCAAACTGTGGCCTATTTACAAAACAAGCTCTTTAGTTACTTTCCTAGGTGACCTGCTAACACAGTTGTCTTGGGCCTTTATGCTTAGAGATCAGAATCACCATTCAAACAAGTCAATAAGTCGCCTTAAACTCATTAATAGCTACTTTATTAATGTTACAACTCCCCATGATCAGTATAGGAGTCATAAAGTCACATCCAAGCGCCACATTTGCATTTCCTCGTGAAAAGCCGGGTTTGTTTACATGTGTTCTTTTTATGTGTTATGCCCAATTAGGTCAGTGTGCTGACAAATCATGCCAGCCACCCAAAAATTATTTCCACTCTGAGGGGAAAATTGAGCTGAGAGTGGAAGGGATGTGACATTTGGGGAACGTGCTGAGAACTGCTGAACAAAACTCACTACACACATACTGCACATGTAGACTTGTGGTAGAATATGGAAATAAATAGGCTTATGCACTTTCCAAGGTGTGGTCACTGGTTGCTGGTGTCTTTCTGCTGGTCTTCCCCTTTTTTTGGTACTGAAAAAAAAAATCTTTGTAAATTTTTCTTGCTTCTAACTTGCATTTATTTTTACAGCATCCTTGCCCAACACTGTTTTATTTATCATTTCTAACATCGTTTACTTTAATTCAAGGTTTAAAGTACTAATTTATAAATTATGGAAGTTACAATGCTCCCTTGCAAAGTATTTAGTTTTATTAATTTCAGCACTAAAGCCACAAAAGAAACTGTTGAATAGGGTTTGGGGTAAAATAACCATTCAAATCAGAGCTGAATTTAGTGATGTATTGTTGTATCTTCTGTGTGCCTATTAAAGGGTCAATGTCTTGCTTTGTTGTGCAGTAAACCATAGTGTAAAGCACCCATTTACTCAGCGAAACTCAAACAGCTGGAGGGCATTAAATACATCAGATACGGTTAATTTTAAGATTTGAATTTTAAAAATTTGTCAATATCTCCACTGTGGGAACTTAATTAATTTTAACAGTTACCCAAATTCTGGACAAAACCAAAAATAATTTGAGGTGCTTGTACGCGCCACAAATGAAGTCCTTTCACCTCAATGGTCTTGGCGTGAAGCGAGGAATCTCAGAACGGATATTGCAAAGTCTGGACAAATAAAACAAAATTATCTGCATGGCTTGATCTCACTTGAGATAAGAAGGGGGAACGTGTTTTTTTAATAATTTGGGTGAACCGACCCTTTGAGTAAAGAAACTGCCTGTTTTTACAAGACATGAGCTCTGCCCCTCTGCCCCCCCCCCTCCCTGGCAAAAAGGGAAAAAACTACAATAAGGGAAGAATCCAACAAGTAATTTTTCCATGTAGTGTACTGTATGTCATGGATACAGATTTGGACCATTTGTGACCAGCAGGGGTAGATGTTGGACTTTGCTTTCCTGCAGCTAGGTGCTACTCTGAGGCTCTTGCTTCACCTTGTGGTGAAGGTTTAAACAGTGTGCTTGGTGTAACTGACTTGATTTCACAGCGGCTGTTTAGCTGCATTTAGTCACGGATCAGTTTTCCTCAAAACCATGTTCAAAAAAATCACAAAGCAGTCCAAAGACTCACCTTCTTATGACATTAAATAAACTTTTTCTATTGCTATACAAGGCGAATCTATTGTGGACAAACCTGCTGTACTACAATTTAGTAACCTTTGACCCTCAACAAAGCAGGCTGAAAAATGATATTGGTATTCTAGTCTTACTGACAACCTGAAGCGCTTAACGCTGCCCACCACATTCATAGTTTTCAGGCTATTCATACAGCACTTTAATCCTGTATCTATGGCCAGTTTACAAGCACCAATTAACCTGATAGTACTCCAGCTTTTTCTGGCATTGGGAAACTGACGAAAAGTTCATGCCTCAAACTCCTATTTATTATCAATCATTAACAATAAAAAAAGGATCCAAATTTAATTTAATGTTAATAAGGGTCAGCATGATAGCATCAGCAAACTCCTCTTTGTGTATTTTTTTTCCTAAGAAGTCATATTCATTTCAGATCATTCCCTTGTTGACTTAAAACCTGCAGTTTGCACTGAAGAAGCGGATTTATCTGCAAACATTCACCACTTGTCTAAGTTGTAGTGAAACTTGGAAATTGTGTAATGGAAACCAGAAACAGAGACTATTCACTTTCAGAGTAGAAGTTGTGCATTAATGCTGCAACCAACAGATATCAAAAGTTCCAACTTTAGGCCATTACACGCCAAGTGTGTTGCAAAAAAGTGACACAAAATCCAAGATTTTTCAGTTCTGAGTTTGTCAATCCATCCATCCATCTTCTGCCGTTTAACTGGGTTCAGGTTTTGGGTGCAGCAGTCTGAGCAGAGAAGCCCAGACTTCCCTCACCCCAGCCACCTAATCCAGCTCATCGGGGGGGGGGTAATGCCTGGCTACTAGTGATTGCTGCGGTTATGGAAGAAGCTGAATTGTCTGCAAACATTCACCATTTGCTGTCCATCCAGGAGGTATCCTAGTCACATGCCTGAATCATTTTAACTGGCTCCTTCCATTGTGGAGGAGCAGCTCTATTCCGAGTCCCTCTTGAATGACCGAGCCCGCCACTCTCCAAAGGAAACTCATCTCTCCCGCTTGTATCCACGACTTCATTCCCAGAGCTTGTAACCATAGGTGAGGGTAGGAACGTAGGTGGATTGGTTAATCGATAGCTTAGCTTCTATACTCAGCTCTCTCTTCACCACAAAAGATCAGTTTAGCATCTGCATCACTGTGGACGCCATCCCAATCCATCTGTCAATCTCATGTCCCACTCTCCCTTCACTCTTGAACAAGACACCAAGACACTTGACCTCCTCCACCTGCACGGGAATTAGCACCTCCAAGTCCAAGACCATAGATCTCAGATGGAAAACGGTATAGTGCCAGCTATGGGCGAGGGATGAGTTACTACCCCAGGTGGAGGAGGTCCGAACTTGTAACGTATAAACATCGAACACGTTGCGTTTTTGCAGAAAATTTGTCCTCAAAAAACACACCGTTGACACCAAGCAACGATGAACCAATCCTGATGTTTCTAAACCAGAAAAGGAAGAAACTGAAATTCTGGATTCATCGCTTTGATTTCAGAGAGGCAGTTGACCCAGATCAGCATCTAGCTGTGTTTGAGGTTTAAAAAACAAAACAAAACAAAACAAAAAACAAAACAAAACAAAAAAAAACACACACCCCAAAATAGTATAATTTTACCATTTGTATATTCAGCACAGAGGTGAGTTTTGAGCTACTCTTGTTGCCAAATGAGTTGTCTAACTGGTCAGACATGTTTATTCTGGTCTAAAAAATTAGGGGGAAAAAATAAATTAAAAAGTTCCAGCGTAGTTCAAAAAAATAAATAACACAAATCCAGCCAGCAAAACGTGGTCGGCATGAACAGCTGCAGTAAGGAAAGGACTAGGCCTGGGTGATTGAGCTTTTAACTGGAAGCCTAAAATACTTTGTGTTTTACAATTTAATCAAAGTAGTTTTATTCCTGATGTTATCCTCACCCACTTGACACTATACGAAGCCCTCCAGAAAATATAACTCAACTCAAATCAATACAAACGCTTTGCACTAGATATTTTAAAATTCTGTAGAAAGAACCTGCATCAATATGATAAAGTCAAGGCTTTAATATATTCGTGTCAGCATTACAACTGTCTTGCAAATGCAATGGTCTGTTGTAGAAGGCATAAAATGCTGTGAGGAAGGACACGAGTCAAGGTGGGAAAAACAGATCTGCCTTTTAATCTGCTCCACTATACAACAAAAATCTGACATGAGTATAACATTTACAACAGGCGTTCAAAACATGAAAGCACCGCTTCATAAATTATTTACTATACTTAATGTATTTTAAGCAAAAAGATGTTTGATGATTAGAGTAAGAAAGATCTACTCTGAAGTCAATCATATCTCTCTTTACAAAACAAAACAAAACAACCCCCCCATCCCTCCAAAAAATAAAAAATAAAAATTCTGCACATGTTTGGGAAGAAAAGGGGACAGAAGCCTTCAATATCGACCTGTGAAACAAAACAGGGTAATTAAATAACCCAATACAACATGCTGGATTCTTGAATAAAAACAGCTGATAGTTTATTGAAATGACTTACGGGGAGAATAAGACCGTGACCTCGATCGAGACCTGTAAGCGCCTCTGTAGTACGGTGAAGGAGATCGCCTTCTAGGGGGAACAAAGACTGTTTACCATTTTTTTCAGTGTCACAGGGGGATCAAATAAAGAAACACAAACCCAAAAACAACACGATGAGAATAAATTAACCGCTGACATCCTTTTAACAGACCAAGAGTCACCTGTATGATCTGTAGTAGTCCCTGTCATCATAGCGGTCGTATCCACCTCGGTCGTAGTCACGTGAATAGCGTCGGGGGCTGCTTGGACCGCCTCCTCCGCTACACAAAAACAATAACATAAATTTTTTCACGCTACACAAAGCGTACATTTGCATTATTTTACTGTTACATTCTCACCTCCAATTAAAAAGATTTAAAAGAAGGTTTTTGGTACAGCACTATATACCTCTTTTTCACAAATTTCACCTAGCAACTGCCGGCACCCACTGGCTTACACACTGTTCTCTAGTTACCTGTGGTTACCAGGGGGTCACTGACTAGACTCTAGGGCTGTGTGACCGAGACCTTAGCAACCGATTCCACAGCGACCGCTCGCCAAGAGGTTGGAGAATGCATATTTTTCCCAGCAATCACTGATGGCCAGGGATTTGCCAACCAGTCTCTAAGCCCATGTGGCTCAGGCCTGATTAAATACTGATTAAATGTTGAATAAAAACACTACTTTTCAGGTTTAGTAACACTAAGAATTTTTTTCACATGCTTTAAAGTGTCCATAATTTAAAGCTGTCTCATATTACAAGCATTTTATCTTTCTCTTTGTTTAAAAACATATTTAATTATTCCACACAAAGAGATTGCTTACTATGTGGGCCGGCCCATGTAAATTCCAGGTGTTGGGGTGTGAGGTCTTTTTGTGATGGAGAAGTCCACCCTGATTCTACGCCCGTCCAGCTCCATGCCATTGGCTCGCTCCTTCCCCTGAAAGCAAACAAATTACACTTGCAGACCTAGAGGATATTTTAAGTATAGGTGTGGCAGGCGGGTTTATTTATTATTGTTCTTGTACCTCTTTGGCATCATCTGTGTTCTCGAAATACACAAAAGCAAAGCCCCTGGAGCGCCTCGACTGCTGGTCATACACAATGCAGACATCCTCCAGGGGGCCATATTTGGAGAACACGTCCCTCAGATCCCTCTCTGTGGTGTACAAGCTCAGGCCAAAGACTCCTAGGCAGCAATTTGGATCTGGATTAGCCTGTAAATTTGAAAGGTTTCAAGGTTTGGATGTGATCATTTTCTCATTAAAATCATTCATTAAACCCATACATCCTCTGTTTTTAGATTTCACACATTGCTAAGCACATACACGGTTGCCAATATGCCTGCGACGATTGGACATGGGCGAACGGCTGTGGCTTCTGCGCCGACGCTCTCCGCTGTAGGATCTACTGTGAGATCGGTGATGACAGGACCGTGATCGGGAACGGGATTGGCTGTAATGTCTCCGTGAGCGATGGGAATGCGACCTGTAGAGATAATTTTTGTTTTATTTGTCTGGCAATTTTCATGTAATACTATAGATTTACATTTGTCTTTATGAAAATTATAGCGTGGACCAAAGTAAGCATGAAATACTTAAAATAATTGCAAAAGCTTCTCAGACTCTAGTGAAAAGTAACCCCACTTCTGAAAGTTACCACTGTCACAATCACTAACACTAAACCCTCTGTGGCGTCAAATTCCCAACAAGGCTTTGTTCACACTGTCACAGACTTTTGAAAACCGACGATTTACTTTGGATTCCTGTGCAACTTAAAGTGTTTCTGTCAAAAATACACCTGGTGCCATTTTGCTGAATGACAGTGCTGCCCCTGCACCTTACAAACAGACAGAGTAAAAGGTCTCTCTCCTCTGAATGGGGAAACAGAATGCATGAGTCAAATGTCTTACTGGAGGTACTTTAAGTTGCTCCCTTATTTCCCACAGGATTGCCAAAGTGTGGATTGATCTGCATGTTTGATTTAACCCAGCCCTCCTATTTATCCAGGCTTGGGACCAACACCAGGAGTAATAATATTGAAGAGATGAACAGGTGTAATTTGCATGCTTATCCAATAATTTGACACCATCCTGTAGGTATGTTCCTAGCAGCTAATTTACTAGTCATTTAAAGGATAGAAATATTTTTTTTAATAGCCTAAAAGTAAGAAAACAGGCAGAAGTGAGTACAGTCTAATGGATGAAGCTGCACGTACAAATACTGTGTGTGTATTTAAGAGCTATTTGAAACCATTACTCACAGTCTTCTATACCTACATCATATTTAAATGTTGATGAAATGTGTGGCACTTTGTGTCATGTAAAACACGCACAATGTCAGATTAATTTGTGG
The DNA here is from genome assembly GCA_015106755.1 of Etia nguti. Lineage (NCBI taxonomy): Eukaryota > Metazoa > Chordata > Actinopteri > Cichliformes > Cichlidae > Etia > Etia nguti. The sequence continues at coordinate 15,021 of VUQG01026483.1, read as the reverse complement.
GGTGTTGCTAAACTTAGCGATGCTAGTTAAAGGCCAGTTTCCTGTGACGTAGCCAACACACAAACCTTCCGGTTTTTGAGATCAAAGTACTGCAAAACCCGCCGGCTCGTGCCTCTTTCGCTTGGTAACAACTTCCCGTCACAGAGATTGAGAGTGAGAGATAGAGACAGGCTCTCACCTGCCGGGGCTGCAGACAGCTACGTAACATCTGAGACTGAACCGTTAACTTGTGTTGTGCATCAATGAAATATGAACATTTAGTTTAACTGAATAGTGTTTGTGTTGTCAACAAGCAAGAGCTGCAACATTTAATTCCCCACTGAAAATTTGCACTGAAAGTGTAAATTTTACTTGCATGGTCCGATTTACTGAGATTGCCATTGTGTTTGTAGCACAGTGAAAAGGACACTCACTCACACATGAAGCAGACACTGGCAGACCATGCAGATGTAAATGTCTTTTTTTGTTTGGCTGTTTTTTTTAACAACTTGGAAGTGAAACTCTTGAACTTTTGCAAGATTTGTCAATGGCCAGAGAAACGGAAGAAGATGGAGGGATTCTCTTGCTGTGAGGCACTGAACGGGGTGGGTATAACATGAAAGTGGCCATATTGAGTCTGTTTATCGGTAGTAGAGAATCTTATGCCAGTGTATTACTCACCAAGATTTTGACCTTGACCGAGAGCGAGATTTGGAGCGGGAGCGGTGGGAGCCTCCTTTTGAGTGGGCAGGGGATCGAGCTGGGGACTGGCTCCCCGACTTCCCTGAGCCCCGTGGGCTCACGCTCCTGGATGCGGAGCGAGACTCCTGAACGAACCACACACATTTTTATCAGCACCAATGAAGTGATCAACACATACATTTGCTAAAATATTACTGTGTATTTAAGAATTAAGACTATCCTGTGAAGAGTACAGGAAGGAAACTGAATTTAGGGTTGTGAATTAGGAATGCTGTGTAGCAATGGATAATATGACATCAATATGTTTACATTAAAAAGTAGGTAAATAGTGGGGGGAAAAAAAGAAAATTGTCAGTTGTGAGATAAAATTGCAATGATTTAAACTAATGTGTGTGTATTGAATAAGAAGAACATGCACGCATTTGACAAACAGACCAGAAATTTACTTAGCGCAGTGACCTTATCCAGATTACTTCCTTAACTTCATTTCTGTAACTTCCTTACTTGACATTATTCTTCTTTCTTCAATTGTCTTACTTCTTCTTACCTCCCCATCTCTCACACACTGCCCATACTTCTTCCCTCCTCATGTTTTAGCATGCATTCAACAATTCAGCTTCACACATCTGAGCTTCATATTATTGAAAATAAAGTGGACTTCTTCCGTATTTTCTTCGTCCAACCTTAACCTTTATAAAAAAAAGAAAAGGATGAAGAATATATGACTGCAATTAAAACTGCACGCTCATTCAACGTTTAATGTGGTATTATTATTATTATGACGAGCTAATGACATTAATGGGAATGTTAAAGACCACATTATACATACTGTCAGTGTTTTTATTAATATTCACGCTCAGTGGTTTTGCTTTCACTTTTGTGTTTTTGCTGGCCATTTTTCCAAAGAACTTCCTCAAAAACAATTTGGGATAATTGAGAGGTAAAACTGGTTGTGATCAATTTTTAAAATTGCAACTAAAAATGAAGGGTAAGGATGTGAAGGTAACTTCTTGTGATTCCCCTTTGCCTTTCTTTAACAATATATTTTCCCAAATAAACCCTGCTTACACAATTTCTGACAAATGGCCATTAAGTCACCATAGTGTTCATCAAACCACTGACTGTGAATATTTTATAATCAAGATTAAACCCTACCAACATTGTCTCCATTTTTTTAAAGTGGATAACTCTAAAATAAAGTCTAAAATTTGCTCCAACGACCTCAAGATGTAGCAGCCACTCATTTGTACTGAGCAGCACTTAAAATCTGTTCTGGATATGCCAAGACAGAAAACTGTTGCTACCTGTTACTATGACATAATATACTGAAAACTATAAAATTAAATAAAAAATTTAAAAAATCCAATAAGAGGCAAAAAACGTGTTAGTTAAGCAACAAGCACCTGGCACCTTGCAGGAACTAATACAAACCAGTTCAAAATTACATGCAGAAAAATAAAGCCTTACTTTCTTTCTTCTTAATCTGCCATTTGCCCTCCCACATATATTTATTAACATGGGACACAGGGAATATCACACACCCATTAAACAGACAGCAGCATTCAGGAGCTGTGCAAGGTGAGGGGATATTAAACAGTTCACTACAGGAAGGATATTACTGCACACAGCCCAGTCAGCCCAGCAGGTATTAATCAAACTTATCCACAGTGCTGGTGCTTGGGGCGTATCAGCATGCTGTCAGTTTTAAGCTGATGTGGGAGGGCTGCATGTGTTAATAAAAATGAATAAAAAAGCTCAAATCTTGAGGTCGTTAGTTTTGTTTTAAATTGCTGCTGCGCCTAAAAACTAAAGAAACCCACAATGACATTCAAAGATTAACAACCAGCAGACGTAACATGATATAATTCAATCCGGTGAACAGAGGGGAAAACAAAACAACAACAAAAACAAACAAACGAACAAAAAAAACAGCTCACTAAAATATAACAAATTTGTTAGGCAAATTTCCTCCACTGACTCAACGTCGACATGAAATATTTCATTTGGTTTCTACGCACAATAATAAAGACGAAGAAGCTAAACTTCACATGAAAAATACTGAGTGTTAACAATTTAAAAATGTTATAAAAATGTTTGGCGACATTGCATTGTTTACAGTGCAAAACCCCGGCTGGTAAACAAAAAAAGCACCAGGCCTAGCTTTCATCTATAAGCTAGCCTTAGCCAGCTAGCTAAAGATGAACTAAAAACTCGTATCCGTTGCGCATAAAATCGCCTAATATTATTTAAATTTGTGCAATTTAATTTCTTTCTAAAACCCAGCTTTCCACCAAAGAGTTGTGCCAACAAGGTAAGCTGGGCAGTACTAGCCAACATAATATGAATAAGGCTGTTACCGTTACAATTTCCGTTACCGTTGCAAACCTAATAATTTAAAATGTTTAATGCATTCCAAAAGTAACACAATTTATACGTACCCGGCCTTTGTCGTTATCTCTCATTTTTTAAATTTAATATATTGTTGACAGATACTCTGCCCTGGCGATAACCAGCCAATCTACAATACAGTCTCAGTGTGTGAGACTCTAACTCCACCCCCAGGTCTGCATCTAGAAAGATCCAGCAGTCTCGGGGCTGGATCTCGCGTTTTTAAGTGCCAACACGAGATTTGGTTACGTGTAGAATTTCCCCCAAGGGGCCACATGAGAAACTGGGAGTGTTGTGAAACAAGCTGAACTCAATTCTGCACGATGTTAATTTTTTATCTCTTTTAAAACTTGTACTGGTAGGAGTAGATGTAACAGTTAGGCGATGAAAATGTGAAATAGGCACAGCAAATATGCCAACATTTTTACCACAATTTAATCCAAAAAGCAACAGTAAACTTTTAACTTTATACCAAGTCATATTACTATTTTGCTTGTAGTTTAGTTACTTCATCAGCACTTTTTCAGTTCTTTTATTTTTTGCATTTCTTCTATGAGAGAAATATAGTCTGTTTTGTACAATGCCAGCAAATAGAAAAACGGTTGAATAAAAAAACAAAACAAAAACAAACAGCTCACAAAACACAATGGAAGTGACTGAGGGAGACAATAATGTGACAAAACAACTGTGGAAGTGAAAGAAACCAAAACATGCAACCTTTGCACTAATCCTTATTAAGGAAAAAAAAGTATACACATTCCCTGGCCACTTTATTCGGTATACCTGCTCAACTGCTCCTTAATGCAAATATGTAATCAATGAATGGCATAACAGCAACTCAAAACATGTAGGTAGGTAGACATGGCAAAGACAACTTTCTCAAATTCAAACTGAGCATCAGAATAGAGAAGAAAGGTAATTTAAGTGACTTTGAATGCAATGTTGTTGTTGGTGCCCGATGGGCTGATTTTAGTATTTCAGAAACTACTGGTTTACTGTGATTTTCGCACATAGCCATTTCTATGCTTTATAGAGAATTAAAAAATATATATATATCCAGTGAGTGGCAGTTTTCTATGTGAAAACACCTGGTTGATGGCAGAGGTCAGAGGAGAATAACCAGACTGCTTCAAGCTAATGGGAAGGCAACAGTAACTCAAAAAAACACTCATTACAACTAAAATGCAGGGGCTCACCAAAACAAGATCAGCACCTTGTTCAGCCTATGGCATAAACATTTTATGCAGTTTTAAAGGCAAAAGAAGGTTCAGTCTTTTACTAGGAAGGTGTAAATAATGAAGTGGCCAAGAAGTGTACATAAGTAAGTGTTAGCTTAACAGTTCAATAAGATAAGTGGTAAGTTTTGCTTAATTTAACAGTGAGTGGTGCATAGGTTGCCAGACATTATGTAGCCTGGCAGACAATTTCATGCTGCAGCAGTGTAGTGTCGGCACCCTTAAAAGCTACAAAAAGAGAGTGACATGTGTCAGTTTCTG